>JAZKLR010000290.1:0-58696 GCA_037103525.1 Ganaspis brasiliensis | reverse complement strand
AGGCAGCAAAATTCGGTTTTTTGTATAATACTCATTTTCAAAGATATTTTCAAGCCTGTCTCTAAATCCAAATTTATTATTAACTTTTTTTAGTAAAAGCAACAAAAGTGCTTTATTCCCAGCCGCAAGTTACACTTTTTTGCACAAAATCAGACTCGTTTATTAAAAACTTTGTCTTTAGGCAGCAAAATTCGGCTTTTTGTATAATACTCATTTTCAAAGATATTTCAAGCCTGTCTCTAAATCAAAATTTGTCAATTAATTTTTTTAAGTAAAAGCAACAAAAGTGCTTTATTTCAAGCCGCAATTTACACTTGTTTAAAAAAAATCAGACGGATTTATTAAAA
This sequence comes from Ganaspis brasiliensis, assembly GCA_037103525.1. Taxonomy (NCBI): domain Eukaryota; kingdom Metazoa; phylum Arthropoda; class Insecta; order Hymenoptera; family Figitidae; genus Ganaspis; species Ganaspis brasiliensis. Next base: position 58,349 of record JAZKLR010000290.1, on the reverse strand, counting down.
ACTTTGTCTTTAGGCAGCAAAATTCGGTTTTTTGTATAATACTCATTTTCAAAGATATTTTCAAGCCTGTCTCTAAATCCAAATTTGTCATTAAATTTTTTTAGTAAAAGCAACAAAAGTACTTTATTCCTAGCCGCAATTTACACTTTTTTGCCAAAAATTAGACTGGTTTATTAAAAACTTTGTCTTTAGGCAGCAAAATTCGGTTTTTTGTATAATACTCATTTTCAAAGATATTTTCAAGCCTGTCTCTAAATCCAAATTTGTCATTAAATTTTTTTAGTAAAAGCAACAAAAGTGCTTTATTCCTAGCCGCAATTTACACTTTTTTGCAAAAGTTAGACTGGTTTATTAAAAACTTTGTCTTTAGGCAGCAAAATTCGGTTTTTTGTATAATACTCATTTTCAAAGATATTTTCAAGCCCGTCTCTAAATCAAAATTTGTCATTAAATTTTTTTAGTAAAACCAACAAAAGTGCTTTATTCTTAGCCGCAATTTACACTTGTTAAAAAAAAATCAGACGGATTTATTAAAAACTTTGTCTTTAGGCAGCAAAATTCGGTTTTTTGTATAATACTCATTTTCAAAGATATTTTCAAGCCTGTCTCTAAATCCAAATTTGTCATTAAATTTTTTTAGTAAAAGCAACAAAAGTACTTTATTCCTAGCCGCAATTTACACTTTTTTGCCAAAAATTAGACTGGTTTATTAAAAACTTTGTCTTTAGGCAGCAAAATTCGGTTTTTTGTATAATACTCATTTTCAAAGATATTTTCAAGCCTGTCTCTAAATCAAAATTTGTCATTAAATTTTTTTAAGTAAAAGCAACACAAGTGCTTCATTCCTAGCCGCAATTTACACTTGTTTTTAAAAAATCAGACGGATTTATTAAAAACTTTGTCATTAGGCAGCAAAATTCGGTTTTTTACATAATACTCATTTTCAAAGATATTTTCAAGCCTGTCTCGAAATCCAAATTTGTCATTAAATTTTTTTAGTAAAAGCAACAAAAGTGCTTCATTCCTAGCCGCAATTTACACTTGTTTTTAAAAAATCAGACGGATTTATTAAAAACTTTGTCATTAGGCAGCAAAATTCGGTTTTTTACATAATACTCATTTTCAAAGATATTTTCAAGCCTGTCTCGAAATGAAAATTTGTCATTAAATTTTTTTAGTAAAAGCAACAAGAGTGCTTTATTCCTAGCCGCAATTTACGTTTGTTTTCAAAAAATCAGACGGATTTATTAAAAACTTTGTCTTTAGGCAGCAAAATTCAGTTTTTTGTATAATACTCATTTTCAAAGATATTTCAAGCCTGTCTCTAATTCAAAATTTGTCAATTAATTTTTTTAAGTAAAAGCAACAAAAGTGCTTTATTCCAAGCCGCAATTTACACTTTTTTGCAAAAAGTCAGACTGGTTTATTAAAGACCTTGTCTTTAGGCAGCAAAATTCGGTTTTTTGTATAATACTCATTTTCAAAGATATTTTCAAGCCTGTCTCTAAATCTAAATTTTTCATTAAATTTTTTTAGTAAAAGCAACAAGAGTGCTTTATTCCTAGCCGCAATTTACACTTTTTTGCAAAAAGTCAGACTGGTTTATTAAAGACCTTGTCTTTAGGCAGCAAAATTCGGTTTTTTGTATAATACTCATTTTCAAAGATATTTTCAAGCCTGTCTCTAAATCAAAATTTGTCATTAAATTTTTTTAGTAAAAGCAACAAAAGTGCTTTATTCCTAGCCGTAATTTACACTTTTTTGCAAAAGTTAGACTGGTTTATTAAAAACTTTGTCTTTAGGCAGCAAAATTCGGTTTTTTGTATAATACTCATTTTCAAAGATAGTTTCAAGCCTGTCTCTAAATCAAAATTTGTCATTCAATTTTTTTAAGTAAAAGCAACACAAGTGCTTCATTCCTAGCCGCAATTTACACTTGTTATCAAAAAATCAGACGGATTTATTAAAAACTTTGTCATTAGGCAGCAAAATTCTGTTTTTTACATAATACTCATTTTCAAAGATATATTCAAGCCTGTCTCTAAATCAAAATTTGTCATTAAATTTTTTTAAGTAAAACCCACAAAAGTTCTTTATTCCAAGCCGCAATTTACACTTGTTTAAAAAAATCCGACGGATTTATAAAAAAAAATTTGTCTGTTGGGAGCAAAATAGGTTTTTTGTATAAAACACATTTTCAAAGATATTTTCAAGCCCGTCTCTAAATCAAAATTTGTCATTAAATTTTTTTAGTAAAACCAACAAAAGTGCTTTATTCCAAGCCGCAATTTACACTTGTTTTAAAAAAATCAGACGGATTTATTAAAAACTTTGTCTTTAGGCAGCAAAATTCGGTTTTTTGTATAATACTAATTTTCAAAGATATTTCAAGCCTGTCTCTAAATCAAAATTTGTCATTAAATTTTTTTAGTAAAAGCAACAAAAGTGCTTTATTCCTAGCCGCAATTTACACTTTTTTGCAAAAGTTAGACTGGTTTTTTAAAAACTTTGTCTTTAGGCAGCAAAATTCGGTTTTTTGTATAATACTCATTTTCAAAGATATTTTCAAGCCTGTCTCTAAATCAAAATTTGTCATTAAATTTTTTTAAGTAAAAGCAACATAAGTGCTTCATTCCTAGCCGCAATTTACACTTGTTTTTAAAAAATCAGACGGATTTATTAAAAACTTTGTCATTAGGCAGCAAAATTCGGTTTTTTACATAATACTCATTTTCAAAGATATTTTCAAGCCTGTCTCGAAATCTAAATTTGTCATTAAATTTTTTTAGTAAAAGCAACAAAAGTGCTTCATTCCTAGCCGCAATTTACACTTGTTTTTAAAAAATCAGACGGATTTATTAAAAACTTTGTCATTAGGCAGCAAAATTCGGTTTTTTACATAATACTCATTTTCAAAGATATTTTCAAGCCTGTCTCGAAATCAAAATTTGTCATTAAATTTTTTTAGTAAAAGCAACAAGAGTGCTTTATTCCTAGCCGCAATTTACGTTTGTTTTCAAAAAATCAGACGGATTTATTAAAAACTTTGTCTTTAGGCAGCAAAATTCAGTTTTTTGTATAATACTCATTTTCAAAGATATTTCAAGCCTGTCTCTAATTCAAAATTTGTCAATTAATTTTTTTAAGTAAAAGCAACAAAAGTGCTTTATTCCAAGCCGCAATTTACACTTTTTTGCAAAAAGTCAGACTGGTTTATTAAAGACCTTGTCTTTAGGCAGCAAAATTCGGTTTTTTGTATAATACTCATTTTCAAAGATATTTTCAAGCCTGTCTCTAAATCTAAATTTTTCATTAAATTTTTTTAGTAAAAGCAACAAGAGTGCTTTATTCCTAGCCGCAATTTACACTTTTTTGCAAAAAGTCAGACTGGTTTATTAAAGACCTTGTCTTTAGGCAGCAAAATTCGGTTTTTTGTATAATACTCATTTTCAAAGATATTTTCAAGCCTGTCTCTAAATCCAAATTTTTCATTAAATTTTTTTAGTAAAAGCAACAAGAGTGCTTTATTCCTAGCCGCAATTTACACTTTTTTGCCAAAAATTAGACTGGTTTATTAAAAACTTTGTCTTTAGGCAGCAAAATTCGGTTTTTTGTATAATACTCATTTTCAAAGATACTTTCAAGCCTGTCTCTAAATCAAAATTTGTCATTAAATTTTTTTAAGTAAAAGCAACAGAAGTGCTTCATTCCTAGCCGCAATTTACACTTTTTTGCAAAAGTTAGACTGGTTTATTAAAAACTTTGTCTTTAGGCAGCAAAATTCGGTTTTTTGTATAATACTCATTTTTAAAGATATTTTCAAGCCTGTCTCTAAATCAAAATTTGTCATTAAATTTTTTTAAGTAAAACCCACAAAAGTTCTTTATTCCAAGCCGCAATTTACACTTGTTTAAAAAAATCCGACGGATTTATAAAAAAAACTTTGTCTGTTGGGAGCAAAATAGGTTTTTTGTATAATACACATTTTTAAAGATATTTTCAAGCCCGTCTCTAAATCAAAATTTGTCATTAAATTTTTTTAGTAAAACCAACAAAAGTGCTTTATTCCAAGCCGCAATTTACACTTGTTTTAAAAAAATCAGACGGATTTATTAAAAACTTTGTCTTTAGGCAGCAAAATTCGGTTTTTTGTATAATACTAATTTTCAAAGATATTTCAAGCCTGTCTCTAAATCAAAATTTGTCATTAAATTTTTTTAGTAAAAGCAACAAGAGTGCTTTATTCCTAGCCGCAATTTACGTTTGTTTTAAAAAAATCAGACGGATTTATTAAAAACTTTGTCTTTAGGCAGCAAAATTCAGTTTTTTGTATAATACTCATTTTCAAAGATATTTCAAGCCTGTCTCTAATTCAAAATTTGTCAATTAATTTTTTTAAGTAAAAGCAACAAAAGTGCTTTATTCCAAGCCGCAATTTACACTTTTTTGCAAAAAGTCAGACTGGTTTATTAAAGACCTTGTCTTTAGGCAGCAAAATTCGGTTTTTTGTATAATACTCATTTTCAAAGATATTTTCAAGCCTGTCTCTAAATCTAAATTTTTCATTAAATTTTTTTAGTAAAAGCAACAAGAGTGCTTTATTCCTAGCCGCAATTTACACTTTTTTGCAAAAAGTCAGACTGGTTTATTAAAGACCTTGTCTTTAGGCAGCAAAATTCGGTTTTTTGTATAATACTCATTTTCAAAGATATTTTCAAGCCTGTCTCTAAATCCAAATTTTTCATTAAATTTTTTTAGTAAAAGCAACAAGAGTGCTTTATTCCTAGCCGCAATTTACACTTTTTTGCCAAAAATTAGACTGGTTTATTAAAAACTTTGTCTTTAGGCAGCAAAATTCGGTTTTTTGTATAATACTCATTTTCAAAGATATTTTCAAGCCTGTCTCTAAATCCAAATTTATTATTAACTTTTTTTAGTAAAAGCAACAAAAGTGCTTTATTCCCAGCCGCAAGTTACACTTTTTTGCACAAAATCAGACTCGTTTATTAAAAACTTTGTCTTTAGGCAGCAAAATTCGGCTTTTTGTATAATACTCATTTTCAAAGATATTTCAAGCCTGTCTCTAAATCAAAATTTGTCAATTAATTTTTTTAAGTAAAAGCAACAAAAGTGCTTTATTTCAAGCCGCAATTTACACTTGTTTAAAAGAAATCAGACGGATTTATTAAAAACTTTGTCTTTAGGCAGCAAAATTCGGTTTTTTGTATAATACTCATTTTCAAAGATATTTTCAAGCCTGTCTCTAAATCCAAATTTGTCATTAAATTTTTTTAGTAAAAGCAACAAAAGTACTTTATTCCTAGCCGCAATTTACACTTTTTTGCCAAAAATTAGACTGGTTTATTAAAAACTTTCTCTTTAGGCAGCAAAATTCGGTTTTTTGTATAATACTCATTTTCAAAGATATTTTCAAGCCTGTCTCTAAATCAAAATTTGTCATTAAATTTTTCTAGTAAAAGCAACAAAAGTGCTTTATTCCTAGCCGCAATTTACACTTTTTTGCAAAAGTTAGACTGGTTTATTAAAAACTTTGTCTTTAGGCAGCAAAATTCGGTTTTTTGTATAATACTCATATTCAAAGATATTTTCAAGCCTGTCTCTAAATCAAAATTTGTCATTAAATTTTTTTAGTAAAAGCAACAAAAGTGCTTTATTCCTAGCCGCAATTTACACTTTTTTGCAAAAGTTAGACTGGTTTATTAAAAACTTTGTCTTTAGGCAGCAAAATTCGGTTTTTTGTATAATACTCATTTTCAAAGATATTTTCAAGCCCGTCTCTAAATCAAAATTTGTCATTAAATTTTTTTAGTAAAACCAACAAAAGTGCTTTATTCTTAGCCGCAATTTACACTTGTTTTAAAAAAATCAGACGGATTTATTAAAAACTTTGTCTTTAGGCAGCAAAATTCGGTTTTTTGTATAATACTCATTTTCAAAGATATTTCAAGCCTGTCTCTAATTCAAAATTTGTCAATTAATTTTTTTAAGTAAAAGCAACAAAAGTGCTTTATTCCAAGCCGCAATTTACACTTTTTTGCAAAAAGTCAGATTGGTTTATTAAAGACCTTGTCTTTAGGCAGCAAAATTCGTTTCTTTGTATAATACTCATTTTCAAAGATATTTTCAAGCCTGTCTCTAAATCAAAATTTGTCATTAAATTTTTTTAAGTAAAAGCAACACAAGTGCTTCATTCCTAGCCGCAATTTACACTTGTTATCAAAAAATCAGACGGATTTATTAAAAACTTTGTCATTAGGCAGCAAAATTCTGTTTTTTCATAATACTCATTTTTAAAGATATTTTCAAGCCTGTCTCTAAATCAAAATTTGTCATTAAATTTTTTTAAGTAAAACCCACAAAAGTTCTTTATTCCAAGCCGCAATTTACACTTGTTTAAAAAAATCCGACGGATTTATAAAAAAAACTTTGTCTGTTGGGAGCAAAATAGGTTTTTTGTATAATACACATTTTTAAAGATATTTTCAAGCCCGTCTCTAAATCAAAATTTGTCATTAAATTTTTTTAGTAAAACCAACAAAAGTGCTTTATTCCAAGCCGCAATTTACACTTGTTTTAAAAAAATCAGACGGATTTATTAAAAACTTTGTCTTTAGGCAGCAAAATTCGGTTTTTTGTATAATACTAATTTTCAAAGATATTTCAAGCCTGTCTCTAAATCAAAATTTGTCATTAAATTTTTTTAGTAAAAGCAACAAAAGTACTTTATTCCTAGCCGCAATTTACACTTTTTTGCCAAAAATTAGACTGGTTTATTAAAAACTTTGTCTTTAGGCAGCAAATATCGGTTTTTAGTATAATACTCATTTTCAAAGATACTTTCAAGCCTGTCTCTAAATCAAAATTTGTCATTAAATTTTTTTAAGTAAAAGCAACACAAGTGCTTCATTCCTAGCCGCAATTTACACTTTTTTGCAAAAGTTAGACTGGTTTATTAAAAACTTTGTCTTTAGGCAGCAAAATTCGGTTTTTTGTATAACACTCATTTTCAAAGATATTTTCAAGCCTGCCTCTAAATCAAAATTTGTCATTAAATTTTTTTAGTAAAAGCAACAAAAGTGCTTTATTCCTAGCCGTAATTTACACTTTTTTGCAAAAGTTAGACTGGTTTATTAAAAACTTTGTCTTTAGGCAGCAAAATTCGGTATTTTGTATAATACTCATTTTCAAAGATAGTTTCAAGCCTGTCTCTAAATCAAAATTTGTCATTAAATTTTTTTAAGTAAAAGCAACACAAGTGCTTCATTCCTAGCCGCAATTTACACTTGTTATCAAAAAATCAGACGGATTTATTAAAAACTTTGTCATTAGGCAGCAAAATTCTGTTTTTTACATAATACTCATTTTCAAAGATATTTTCAAGCCTGTCTCTAAATCAAAATTTGTCATTAAATTTTTTTAAGTAAAACCCACAAAAGTTCTTTATTCCAAGCCGCAATTTACACTTGTTTAAAAAAATCCGACGGATTTATAAAAAAAACTTTGTCTGTTGGGAGCAAAATAGGTTTTTTGTATAATACACATTTTCAAAGATATTTTCAAGCCCGTCTCTAAATCAAAATTTGTCATTAAATTTTTTTAGTAAAACCAACAAAAGTGCTTTATTCCAAGCCGCAATTTACACTTGTTTTAAAAAAATCAGACGGATTTATTAAAAACTTTGTCTTTAGGCAGCAAAATTCGGTTTTTTGTATAATACTAATTTTCAAAGATATTTCAAGCCTGTCTCTAAATCAAAATTTGTCATTAAATTTTTTTAGTAAAAGCAACAAAAGTACTTTATTCCTAGCCGCAATTTACACTTTTTTGCCAAAAATTAGACTGGTTTATTAAAAACTTTGTCTTTAGGCAGCAAATATCGGTTTTTAGTATAATACTCATTTTCAAAGATACTTTCAAGCCTGTCTCTAAATCAAAATTTGTCATTAAATTTTTTTAAGTAAAAGCAACACAAGTGCTTCATTCCTAGCCGCAATTTACACTTTTTTGCAAAAGTTAGACTGGTTTATTAAAAACTTTGTCTTTAGGCAGCAAAATTCGGTTTTTTGTATAATACTCATTTTCAAAGATAGTTTCAAGCCTGTCTCTAAATCAAAATTTGTCATTAAATTTTTTTAAGTAAAAGCAACACAAGTGCTTCATTCCTAGCCGCAATTTACACTTGTTATCAAAAAATCAGACGGATTTATTAAAAACTTTGTCATTAGGCAGCAAAATTCTGTTTTTTACATAATACTCATTTTCAAAGATATTTTCAAGCCTGTCTCTAAATCAAAATTTGTCATTAAATTTTTTTAGCAAAAGCAACAAAAGTGCTTCATACCTATCCGCAATTTACACTTGTTTTCATAAAATCAGACTGGTTTATTAAAAACTTTGTCTTTAGGCAGCAAAATTCGGTTTTTTGTATAATACTAATTTTCAAAGATATTTCAAGCCTGTCTCTAAATCAAAATTTGTCATTAAATTTTTTTAGTAAAAGCAAGAAAAGTGCTTTATTCCTAGCCGCAATTTACACTTGTTTTAAAAAAATCAGACGGATTTATTAAAAACTTTGTCTTTAGGCAGCAAAATTCGGTTTTTTGTATAATACTAATTTTCAAAGATATTTCAAGCCTGTCTCTAAATCAAAATTTGTCATTAAATTTTTTTAGTAAAAGCAACAAAAGTGCTTTATTCCTAGCCGCAATTTACACTTTTTTGCAAAAGTTAGACTGGTTTATTAAAAACTTTGTCTTTAGGCAGCAAAATTCGGTTTTTTGTATAATACTCATTTTCAAAGATATTTTCAAGCCTGTCTCTAAATCAAAATTTGTCATTAAATTTTTTTAGTAAAAGCAACAAAAGTGCTTTATTCCTAGCCGTAATTTACACTTTTTTGCAAAAGTTAGACTGGTTTATTAAAAACTTTGTCTTTAGGCAGCAAAATTCGGTTTTTTGTATAATACTCATTTTCAAAGATAGTTTCAAGCCTGTCTCTAAATCAAAATTTGTCATTAAATTTTTTTAAGTAAAAGCAACACAAGTGCTTCATTCCTAGCCGCAATTTACACTTGTTATCAAAAAATCAGACGGATTTATTAAAAACTTTGTCATTAGGCAGCAAAATTCTGTTTTTTACATAATACTCATTTTCAAAGATATTTTCAAGCCTGTCTCTAAATCAAAATTTGTCATTAAATTTTTTTAAGTAAAACCCACAAAAGTTCTTTATTCCAAGCCGCAATTTACACTTGTTTAAAAAAATCCGACGGATTTATAAAAAAAACTTTGTCTGTTGGGAGCAAAATAGGTTTTTTGTATAATACACATTTTCAAAGATATTTTCAAGCCCGTCTCTAAATCAAAATTTGTCATTAAATTTTTTTAGTAAAACCAACAAAAGTGCTTTATTCCAAGCCGCTATTTACACTTGTTTTAAAAAAATCAGACGGATTTATTAAAAACTTTGTCTTTAGGCAGCAAAATTCGGTTTTTTGTATAATACTAATTTTCAAAGATATTTCAAGCCTGTCTCTAAATCAAAATTTGTCATTAAATTTTTTTAGTAAAAGCAACAAAAGTACTTTATTCCTAGCCGCAATTTACACTTTTTTGCCAAAAATTAGACTGGTTTATTAAAAACTTTGTCTTTAGGCAGCAAATATCGGTTTTTAGTATAATACTCATTTTCAAAGATACTTTCAAGCCTGTCTCTAAATCAAAATTTGTCATTAAATTTTTTTAAGTAAAAGCAACACAAGTGCTTCATTCCTAGCCGCAATTTACACTTTTTTGCAAAAGTTAGACTGGTTTATTAAAAACTTTGTCTTTAGGCAGCAAAATTCGGTTTTTTGTATAATACTCATTTTCAAAGATATTTTCAAGCTTGTCTCTAAATCAAAATTTGTCATTAAATTTTTTTAGTAAAAGCAACAAAAGTGCTTTATTCCTAGCCGTAATTTACACTTTTTTGCAAAAGTTAGACTGGTTTATTAAAAACTTTGTCTTTAGGCAGCAAAATTCGGTTTTTTGTATAATACTCATTTTCAAAGATAGTTTCAAGCCTGTCTCTAAATCAAAATTTGTCATTAAATTTTTTTAAGTAAAAGCAACACAAGTGCTTCATTCCTAGCCGCAATTTACACTTGTTCTCAAAAAATCAGACGGATTTATTAAAAACTTTGTCATTAGGCAGCAAAATTCTGTTTTTTACATAATACTCATTTTCAAAGATATTTTCAAGCCTGTCTCTAAATCAAAATTTGTCATTAAATTTTTTTAAGTAAAACCCACAAAAGTTCTTTATTCCAAGCCGCAATTTACACTTGTTTAAAAAAATCCGACGGATTTATAAAAAAAACTTTGTCTGTTGGGAGCAAAATAGGTTTTTTGTATAAAACACATTTTCAAAGATATTTTTAAGCCCGTCTCTAAATCAAAATTTGTCATTAAATTTTTTTAGTAAAACCAACAAAAGTGCTTTATTCCAAGCCGCAATTTACACTTGTTTTAAAAAAATCAGACGGATTTATTAAAAACTTTGTCTTTAGGCAGCAAAATTCGGTTTTTTGTATAATACTAATTTTCAAAGATATTTCAAGCCTGTCTCTAAATCAAAATTTGTCATTAAATTTTTTTAGTAAAAGCAACAAAAGTGCTTTATTCCTAGCCGCAATTTACACTTTTTTGCAAAAGTTAGACTGGTTTATTAAAAACTTTGTCTTTAGGCAGCAAAATTCGGTTTTTTGTATAATACTCATTTTCAAAGATATTTTCAAGCCTGTCTCTAAATCAAAATTTGTCATTAAATTTTTTTAAGTAAAAGCAACACAAGTGCTTTATTCCTAGCCGCAATTTACACTTGTTTTTGAAATAATAAGACTGGTTTATTAAAAACTTTGTCTTTAGGCAGCAAAATTCGGTTTTTTGTATAATACTCATTTTCAACGATATTTTCAAGCCTGTCTCTAAATCCAAATTTGTCATTAAATTTTTTTAGTAAAAGCAACAAAAGTGCTTCATTCCTAGCCGCAATTTACACTTGTTATCAAAAAATCAGACGGATTTATTAAAAACTTTGTCATTAGGCAGCAAAATTCGGTTTTTTACATAATACACATTTTCAAAGATATTTTCAAGCCCGTCTCTAAATCAAAATTTGTCATTAAATTTTTTTAGTAAAACCAACAAAAGTGCTTTATTCCAAGCCGCAATTTACACTTGTTTTAAAAAAATCAGACGGATTTATTAAAAACTTTGTCTTTAGGCAGCAAAATACGTTTTTTGTATAATACACATTTTCAAAGATATTTTCAAGCCCGTCTCTAAATCAAAATTTGTCATTAAATTTTTTTAGTAAAACCAACAAAAGAGCTTTATTCCAAGCCGCAATTTATACTTGTTTTAAAAAAATCAGACGGATTTATTAAAAACTTTGTCTTTAGGCAGCAAAATTCGTTTTTTTGTATAATACTAATTTTCAAAGATATTTCAAGCCTGTCTCTAAATCAAAATTTGTCATTAAATTTTTTTAGTAAAAGCAACAAAAGTGCTTTATTCCCAGCCGCAAGTTACACTTCTTTGCACAAAATCAGACTCGTTTATTAAAAACTTTGTCTTTAGGCAGCAAAATTCGGTTTTTTGTATAATACTCATTTTCAAAGATATTTTCAAGCCTCCCACACAGCACCGGAAATTCCCTGAATTTTCCCTGAATATTCGTCTACATTTCTCGAATATTCGAACTAAATATTCAGGGAAGTTTCGTGGAAACAGTCAAATGTCCGCCTAGAATAATATTGGACGCGAAATTTCCCTGAAAATGTATTTCTAATTTTCAGGGAATTTCCGCATCTAACATTCCTCCAATATTCATAGTATTCGTATATTCACTTAACTTGATGCGCACTGGTCGAACTTGGATTCTATGACACTTACGGCTGCGCAGTAGTTTTTAATTTTCTAGAATCCCACGGATGTCGAATATAACATATTTTTTTGATCAATTACCAGATTAAAAAAAATTTTGGAATTTTTTTTAACTTTCCCTGAATTTTCAAGGAATATTAGAGGCAGAAATTCCCTGAAAATTGGAAATACATTTTCAGGGAAATTTCGCGCCCAATATTATTCTAGGCGGACATTTTACTGCTTCCACGAAACTTCCCTGAATATTAAGTTCGAATATTCGAGAAATGTTGACGAATATTCAGGGAAAATTCAGGGAATTTCCGGTGCTGTGTGGGCTGTCTCTAAATTAAAATTTGTCATTAAATTTTTTTAGTAAAAGCAACAAAAGTGCTTTATTCCTAGCCGTAATTTACACTTTTTTGCAAAAGTTAGACTGGTTTATTAAAAACTTTGTCTTTAGGCAGCAAAATTCGGTTTTTTGTATAATACTCATTTTCAAAGATATTTTCAAGCCTGTCTCTAAATCAAAATTTGTCATTAAATTTTTTTAAGTAAAACCCACAAAAGTTCTTTATTCCAAGCCGCAATTTACACTTGTTTAAAAAAATCCGACGGATTTATAAAAAAAACTTTGTCTGTTGGGAGCAAAATAGGTTTTTTGTATAATACACATTTTCAAAGATATTTTCAAGCCCGTCTCTAAATCAAAATTTGTCATTAAATTTTTTTAGTAAAACCAACAAAAGTGCTTTATTCCAAGCCGCAATTTACACTTGTTTTAAAAAAATCAGACGGATTTATTAAAAACTTTGTCTTTAGGCAGCAAAATTCGGTTTTTTGTATAATACTAATTTTCAAAGAAATTTCAAGCCTGTCTCTAAATCCAAATTTGTCATTAAATTTTTTTAGTAAAAGCAACAAAAGTGCTTTATTCCTAGCCGCAATTTACACTTGTTATCAAAAAATCAGACGGATTTATTAAAAACTTTGTCATTAGGCAGCAAAATTCTGTTTTTTACATAATACTCATTTTCAAAGATATTTTCAAGCCTGTCTCTAAATCAAAATTTGTCATTAAATTTTTTTAAGTAAAACCCACAAAAGTTCTTTATTCCAAGCCGCAATTTACACTTGTTTAAAAAAATCCGACGGATTTATAAAAAAAACTTTGTCTGTTGTGAGCAAAATAGGTTTTTTGTATAATACACATTTTCAAAGATATTTTCAAGCCCGTCTCTAAATCAAAATTTGTCATTAAATTTTTTTAGTAAAACCAACAAAAGTGCTTTATTCCAAGCCGCAATTTACACTTGTTTTAAAAAAATCAGACGGATTTATTAAAAACTTTGTCTTTAGGCAGCAAAATTCGGTTTTTTGTATAATACTAATTTTCAAAGAAATTTCAAGCCTGTCTCTAAATCAAAATTTGTCATTAAATTTTTTTAGTAAAAGCAACAAAAGTGCTTTATTCCTAGCCGCAATTTACACTTTTTTGCAAAAGTTAGACTGGTTTTTTAAAAACTTTGTCTTTAGGCAGCAAAATTCGGTTTTTTGTATAATACTCATTTTCAACGATATTTTCAAGCCTGTCTCTAAATCCAAATTTGTCATTAAATTTTTTTAGTAAAAGCAACAAAAGTGCTTTATTCCTAGCCGCAATTTACACTTGTTATCAAAAAATCAGACGGATTTATTAAAAACTTTGTCATTAGGCAGCAAAATTCGGTTTTTTACATAATACACATTTTCAAAGATATTTTCAAGCCCGTCTCTAAATCAAAATTTGTCATTAAATTTTTTTAGTAAAACCAACAAAAGTGCTTTATTCCAAGCCGCAATTTACACTTGTTTTAAAAAAATCAGACGGATTTATTAAAAACTTTGTCTTTAGGCAGCAAAATACGTTTTTTGTATAATACACATTTTCAAAGATATTTTCAAGCCCGTCTCTAAATCAAAATTTGTCATTAAATTTTTTTAGTAAAACCAACAAAAGAGCTTTATTCCAAGCCGCAATTTACACTTGTTTTAAAAAAATCAGACGGATTTATTAAAAACTTTGTCTTTAGGCAGCAAAATTCGTTTTTTTGTATAATACTAATTTTCAAAGATATTTCAAGCCTGTCTCTAAATCAAAATTTGTCATTAAATTTTTTTAGTAAAAGCAACAAAAGTGCTTTATTCCCAGCCGCAAGTTACACTTCTTTGCACAAAATCAGACTCGTTTATTAAAAACTTTGTCTTTAGGCAGCAAAATTCGGTTTTTTGTATAATACTAATTTTCAAAGATATTTTCAAGCCTGTCTCTAAATCAAAATTTGTCATTAAATTTTTTTAGTAAAAGCAACAAAAGTGCTTCATTCCTAGCCGCAATTTACACTTGTTTTCAAAAAATCAGACTGGTTTATTAAAAACTTTGTCTTTAGGCAGCAAAATTCGGTTTTTTGTATAATACTCATTTTCAAAGATACTTTCAAGCCTGTCTCTAAATCAAAATTTGTCATTAAATTTTTTTAAGTAAAAGCAACACAAGTGCTTCATTCCTAGCCGCAATTTACACTTTTTTGCAAAAGTTAGACTGGTTTATTAAAAACTTTGTCTTTAGGCAGCAAAATTCGGTTTTTTGTATAATACTCATTTTCAAAGATATTTTCAAGCCTGTCTCTAAATCAAAATTTGTCATTAAATTTTTTTAGTAAAAGCAACAAAAGTGCTTTATTCCTAGCCGCAATTTACACTTTTTTGCAAAAGTTAGACTGGTTTATTAAAAACTTTGTCTTTAGGCAGCAAAATTCGGTTTTTTGTATAATACTCATATTCAAAGATATTTTCAAGCCTGTCTCTAAATCAAAATTTGTCATTAAATTTTTTTAGTAAAAGCAACAAAAGTGCTTTATTCCTAGCCGCAATTTACACTTTTTTGCAAAAGTTAGACTGGTTTATTAAAAACTTTGTCTTTAGGCAGCAAAATTCGGTTTTTTGTATAATACTCATTTTCAAAGATATTTTCAAGCCCGTCTCTAAATCAAAATTTGTCATTAAATTTTTTTAGTAAAACCAATAAAAGTGCTTTATTCTTAGCCGCAATTTACACTTGTTTTAAAAAAATCAGACGGATTTATTAAAAACTTTGTCTTTAGGCAGCAAAATTCGGTTTTTTGTATAATACTCATATTCAAAGATATTTTCAAGCCTGTCTCTAAATCAAAATTTGTCATTAAATTTTTTTAAGTAAAAGCAACAAAAGTGCTTTATTCCAAGCCGCAATTTACACTTTTTTGCAAAAAGTCAGACTGGTTTATTAAAGACCTTGTCTTTAGGCAGCAAAATTCGTTTCTTTGTATAATACTCATTTTCAAAGATATTTTCAAGCCTGTCTCTAAATCAAAATTTGTCATTAAATTTTTTTAAGTAAAAGCAACACAAGTGCTTCATTCCTAGCCGCAATTTACACTTGTTATCAAAAAATCAGACGGATTTATTAAAAACTTTGTCATTAGGCAGCAAAATTCTGTTTTTTCATAATACTCATTTTCAAAGATATTTTCAAGCCTGTCTCTAAATCAAAATTTGTCATTAAATTTTTTTAAGTAAAACCCACAAAAGTTCTTTATTCCAAGCCGCAATTTACACTTGTTTAAAAAAATCCGACGGATTTATAAAAAAAACTTTGTCTGTTGGGAGCAAAATACGTTTTTTGTAAAATACACATTTTCAAAGATATTTTCAAGCCCGTCTCTAAATCAAAATTTGTCATTAAATTTTTTTAGTAAAACCAACAAAAGTGCTTTATTCCAAGCCGCAATTTACACTTGTTTTAAAAAAATCAGACGGATTTATTAAAAACTTTGTCTTTAGGCAGCAAAATTCGGTTTTTTGTATAATACTAATTTTCAAAGATATTTCAAGCCTGTCTCTAAATCAAAATTTGTCATTAAATTTTTTTAGTAAAAGCAACAAAAGTGCTTTATTCCTAGCCGCAATTTACACTTTTTTGCAAAAGTTAGACTGGTTTATTAAAAACTTTGTCTTTAGGCAGCAAAATTCGGTTTTTTGTATAATACTCATTTTCAAAGATAGTTTCAAGCCTGTCTCTAAATCAAAATTTGTCATTAAATTTTTTTAAGTAAAACCCACAAAAGTTCTTTATTCCAAGCCGCAATTTACACTTGTTTAAAAAAATCCGACGGATTTATGAAAAAAACTTTGTCTGTTGGGAGCAAAATAGGTTTTTTGTATAATACACATTTTCAAAGATATTTTCAAGCCCGTCTCTAAATCAAAATTTGTCATTAAATTTTTTTAGTAAAACCAACAAAAGTGCTTTATTTCAAGCCGCAATTTACACTTGTTTTAAAAAAATCAGACGGATTTATTAAAAACTTTGTCTTTAGGCAGCAAAATTCGGTTTTTTGTATAATACTAATTTTCAAAGATATTTCAAGCCTGTCTCTAAATCAAAATTTGTCATTAAATTTTTTTAGTAAAAGCAACAAAAGTGCTTTATTTCCAGCCGCAAGTTACACTCCTTGCACAAAATCAGACTCGTTTATTAAAAACTTTGTCTTTAGGCAGCAAAATTCGGTTTTTTGTATAATACTCATTTTCAAAGATATTTTCAAGCCTGTCTCTAAATCAAAATTTGTCATTAAATTTTTTTAGCAAAAGCAACAAAAGTGCTTCATACCTATCCGCAATTTACACTTGTTTTCATAAAATCAGACTGGTTTATTAAAAACTTTGTCTTTAGGCAGCAAAATTCGGTTTTTTGTATAATACTCATTTTCAAAGATATTTTCAAGCCTGTCTCTAAATCCAAATTTGTCATTAAATTTTTTTAGTAAAAGCAACAATAGTACATTATTCCTAGCCGCAATTTACACTTTTTTGCCAAAAATTAGACTGGTTTATTAAAAACTTTGTCTTTAGGCAGCAAAATTCGGTTTTTTGTATAATACTCATTTTCAAAGATACTTTCAAGCCTGTCTCTAAATCAAAATTTGTCATTAAATTTTTTTAGTAAAAGCAACAAAAGTGCTTTATTCCTAGCCGCAATTTACACTTTTTTGCAAAAGTTAGACTGGTTTATTAAAAACTTTGTCTTTAGGCAGCAAAATTCGGTTTTTTGTATAATACTCATTTTCAAAGATATTTTCAAGCCCGTCTCTAAATCAAAATTTGTCATTTAATTTTTTTAGTAAAACCAACAAAAGTGCTTTATTCTTAGCCGCAATTTACACTTGTTTTAAAAAAATCAGACGGATTTATTAAAAACTTTGTCTTTAGGCAGCAAAATTCGGTTTTTTGTATAATACTCATTTTCAAAGATATTACAAGCCTGTCTCTAATTCAAAATTTGTCAATTAATTTTTTTAAGTAAAAGCAACAAAAGTGCTTTATTCCAAGCCGCAATTTACACTTTTTTGCAAAAAGTCAGACTGGTTTATTAAAGACCTTGTCTTTAGGCAGCAAAATTCGTTTCTTTGTATAATACTCATTTTCAAAGATATTTTCAAGCCTGTCTCTAAATCAAAATTTGTCATTAAATTTTTTTAAGTAAAAGCAACACAAGTGCTTTATTCCTAGCCGCAATTTACACTTGTTATCAAAAAATCAGACGGATTTATTAAAAACTTTTTCATTAGGCAGCAAAATTCTGTTTTTTACATAATACTCATTTTCAAAGATATTTTCAAGCCTGTCTCTAAATCAAAATTTGTCATTAAATTTTTTTAAGTAAAACCCACAAAAGTTCTTTATTCCAAGCCGCAATTTACACTTGTTTAAAAAAATCCGACGGATTTATAAAAAAAACTTTGTCTGTTGGGAGCAAAATAGGTTTTTTGTATAATACACATTTTCAAAGATATTTTCAAGCCCGTCTCTAAATCAAAATTTGTCATTAAATTTTTTTAGTAAAACCAAAAAAAGTGCTTTATTTCAAGCCGCAATTTACACTTGTTTTAAAAAAATCAGACGGATTTATTAAAAACTTTGTCTTTTGGCAGCAAAATTCGGTTTTTTGTATAATACTAATTTTCAAAGATATTTCAAGCCTGTCTCTAAATCAAAATTTGTCATTAAATTTTTTTAGTAAAAGCAACAAAAGTGCTTTATTCCAAGCCGCAATTTACACTTTTTTGCAAAAGTTAGACTGGTTTATTAAAAACTTTGTCTTTAGGCAGCAAAATTCGGTTGTTTGTATAATACTCATTTTCAAAGATATTTTCAAGCCTGTCTCTAAATCAAAATTTGTCATTAAATTTTTTTAGTAAAAGCAACAAAAGTGCTTTATTCCTAGCCGCAATTTACACTTGTTTTCGAAAAAATCAGACTGGTTTATTAAAAACTTTGTCTTTAGGCAGCAAAATTCGGTTTTTTGTATAATACTCATTTTCAAAGATATTTTCAAGCCCGTCTCTAAATGAAAATTTGTCATTAAATTTTTTTAGTAAAACCAACAAAAGTGCTTTATTCCAAGCCGCAATTTACACTTATTTTAAAAAAATCAGACGGATTTAGTAAAAACTTTGTCTTTAGGCAGCAAAATTCGGTTTTTTGTATAATACTCATTTACAAAGATATTTTCAAGCCTGTCTCTAAATCAAAATTTGTCAGGAAATTTTTTTAAGTAAAAGCAACACAAGTGCTTCATTCCTAGCCGCAATTTACAGTTTTTTGCAAAAGTTAGACTGGTTTATTAAAAACTTTGTCTTTAGGCAGCAAAATTCGGTTTTTTGTATAATACTCATTTTCAAAGATATTTTCAAGCCTGTCTCTAAATCAAAATTTGTCATTAAATTTTTTTAGTAAAAGCAACAAAAGTGCTTTTTTCCTAGCCGCAATTTACACTTTTTTGCAAATTTCGACTGGTTTATTAAAAACTTTGTCTTTAGGCAGCAAAATTCGGTTTTTTGTATAATACTAATTTTCAAAGATATTTCAAGCCTGTCTCTAAATCAAAATTTGTCATTAAATTTTTTTAGTAAAAGCAACAAAAGTGCTTTATTTCCAGCCGCAAGTTACACTCCTTGCACAAAATCAGACTCGTTTATTAAAAACTTTGTCTTTAGGCAGCAAAATTCGGTTTTTTGTATAATACTCATTTTCAAAGATATTTTCAAGCCTGTCTCTAAATCAAAATTTGTCATTAAATTTTTTTAGTAAAAGCAACAAAAGTGCTTCATAGCTAGCCGCAATTTACACTTGTTTTCATAAAATCAGACTGGTTTATTAAAAACTTTGTCTTTAGGCAGCAAAATTCGGTTTTTTATATAATACTCATTTTCAAAGATATTTTCAAGCCTGTCTCTAAATCCAAATTTGTCATTAAATTTTTTTAGTAAAAGCAACAAAAGTACATTATTCCTAGCCGCAATTTACACTTTTTTGCCAAAAATTAGACTGGTTTATTAAAAACTTTGTCTTTAGGCAGCAAAATTCGGTTTTTAGTATAATACTCATTTTCAAAGATACTTTCAAGCCTGTCTCTAAATCAAAATTTGTCATTAAATTTTTTTAAGTAAAAGCAACAGAAGTGCTTCATTCCTAGCCGCAATTTACACTTTTTTGCAAAAGTTAGACTGGTTTATTAAAAACTTTGTCTTTAGGCAGCAAAATTCGGTTTTTTGTATAATACTCATTTTCAAAGATATTATCAAGCCTGTCTCTAAATCAAAATTTGTCATTAAATTTTTTTAGTAAAAGCAACAAAAGTGCTTTATTCCTAGCCGCAATTTACACTTTTTTGCAAAAGTATGACTGGTTTATTAAAAACTTTGTCTTTAGGCAGCAAAATTCGGTTTTTTTTATAATACTCATATTCAAAGATATTTTCAAGCCTGTCTCTAAATCAAAATTTGTCATTAAATTTTTTTAGTAAAAGCAACAAAAGTGCTTTATTCCTAGCCGCAATTTACACTTTTTTGCAAAAGTTAGACTGGTTTATTAAAAACTTTGTCTTTAGTCAGCAAAATTCGGTTTTTTGTATAATACTCATTTTCAAAGATATTTTCAAGCCCGTCTCTAAATCAAAATTTGTCATTTAATTTTTTTAGTAAAACCAACAAAAGTGCTTTATTCTTAGCCGCAATTTACACTTGTTTTAAAAAAATCAGACGGATTTATTAAAAACTTTGTCTTTAGGCAGCAAAATTCGGTTTTTTGTATAATACTAATTTTCAAAGATATTTCAAGCCTGTCTCTAAATCAAAATTTGTCATTAAATTTTTTTAGTAAAAGCAACAAAAGTGCTTTATTTCCAGCCGCAAGTTACACTCCTTGCACAAAATCAGACTCGTTTATTAAAAACTTTGTCTTTAGGCAGCAAAATTCGGTTTTTTGTATAATACTCATTTTCAAAGATATTTTCAAGCCTGTCTCTAAATCAAAATTTGTCATTAAATTTTTTTAGCAAAAGCAACAAAAGTGCTTCATACCTATCCGCAATTTACACTTGTTTTCATAAAATCAGACTGGTTTATTAAAAACTTTGTCTTTAGGCAGCAAAATTCGGTTTTTTGTATAATACTCATTTTCAAAGATATTTTCAAGCCTGTCTCTAAATCCAAATTTGTCATTAAATTTTTTTAGTAAAAGCAACAATAGTACATTATTCCTAGCCGCAATTTACACTTTTTTGCCAAAAATTAGACTGGTTTATTAAAAACTTTGTCTTTAGGCAGCAAAATTCGGTTTTTTGTATAATACTCATTTTCAAAGATACTTTCAAGCCTGTCTCTAAATCAAAATTTGTCATTAAATTTTTTTAGTAAAAGCAACAAAAGTGCTTTATTCCTAGCCGCAATTTACACTTTTTTGCAAAAGTTAGACTGGTTTATTAAAAACTTTGTCTTTAGGCAGCAAAATTCGGTTTTTTGTATAATACTCATTTTCAAAGATATTTTCAAGCCCGTCTCTAAATCAAAATTTGTCATTTAATTTTTTTAGTAAAACCAACAAAAGTGCTTTATTCTTAGCCGCAATTTACACTTGTTTTAAAAAAATCAGACGGATTTATTAAAAACTTTGTCTTTAGGCAGCAAAATTCGGTTTTTTGTATAATACTCATTTTCAAAGATATTACAAGCCTGTCTCTAATTCAAAATTTGTCAATTAATTTTTTTAAGTAAAAGCAACAAAAGTGCTTTATTCTAAGCCGCAATTTACACTTTTTTGCAAAAAGTCAGACTGGTTTATTAAAGACCTTGTCTTTAGGCAGCAAAATTCGTTTCTTTGTATAATACTCATTTTCAAAGATATTTTCAAGCCTGTCTCTAAATCAAAATTTGTCATTAAATTTTTTTAAGTAAAAGCAACACAAGTGCTTTATTCCTAGCCGCAATTTACACTTGTTATCAAAAAATCAGACGGATTTATTAAAAACTTTTTCATTAGGCAGCAAAATTCTGTTTTTTACATAATACTCATTTTCAAAGATATTTTCAAGCCTGTCTCTAAATCAAAATTTGTCATTAAATTTTTTTAAGTAAAACCCACAAAAGTTCTTTATTCCAAGCCGCAATTTACACTTGTTTAAAAAAATCCGACGGATTTATAAAAAAAACTTTGTCTGTTGGGAGCAAAATAGGTTTTTTGTATAATACACATTTTCAAAGATATTTTCAAGCCCGTCTCTAAATCAAAATTTGTCATTAAATTTTTTTAGTAAAACCAAAAAAAGTGCTTTATTTCAAGCCGCAATTTACACTTGTTTTAAAAAAATCAGACGGATTTATTAAAAACTTTGTCTTTTGGCAGCAAAATTCGGTTTTTTGTATAATACTAATTTTCAAAGATATTTCAAGCCTGTCTCTAAATCAAAATTTGTCATTAAATTTTTTTAGTAAAAGCAACAAAAGTGCTTTATTCCAAGCCGCAATTTACACTTTTTTGCAAAAGTTAGACTGGTTTATTAAAAACTTTGTCTTTAGGCAGCAAAATTCGGTTGTTTGTATAATACTCATTTTCAAAGATATTTTCAAGCCTGTCTCTAAATCAAAATTTGTCATTAAATTTTTTTAGTAAAAGCAACAAAAGTGCTTTATTCCTAGCCGCAATTTACACTTGTTTTCGAAAAAATCAGACTGGTTTATTAAAAACTTTGTCTTTAGGCAGCAAAATTCGGTTTTTTGTATAATACTCATTTTCAAAGATATTTTCAAGCCCGTCTCTAAATGAAAATTTGTCATTAAATTTTTTTAGTAAAACCAACAAAAGTGCTTTATTCCAAGCCGCAATTTACACTTATTTTAAAAAAATCAGACGGATTTAGTAAAAACTTTGTCTTTAGGCAGCAAAATTCGGTTTTTTGTATAATACTCATTTACAAAGATATTTTCAAGCCTGTCTCTAAATCAAAATTTGTCAGGAAATTTTTTTAAGTAAAAGCAACACAAGTGCTTCATTCCTAGCCGCAATTTACAGTTTTTTGCAAAAGTTAGACTGGTTTATTAAAAACTTTGTCTTTAGGCAGCAAAATTCGGTTTTTTGTATAATACTCATTTTCAAAGATATTTTCAAGCCTGTCTCTAAATCAAAATTTGTCATTAAATTTTTTTAGTAAAAGCAACAAAAGTGCTTTTTTCCTAGCCGCAATTTACACTTTTTTGCAAATTTAGACTGGTTTATTAAAAACTTTGTCTTTAGGCAGCAAAATTCGGTTTTTTGTATAATACTAATTTTCAAAGATATTTCAAGCCTGTCTCTAAATCAAAATTTGTCATTAAATTTTTTTAGTAAAAGCAACAAAAGTGCTTTATTTCCAGCCGCAAGTTACACTCCTTGCACAAAATCAGACTCGTTTATTAAAAACTTTGTCTTTAGGCAGCAAAATTCGGTTTTTTGTATAATACTCATTTTCAAAGATATTTTCAAGCCTGTCTCTAAATCAAAATTTGTCATTACATTTTTTTAGTAAAAGCAACAAAAGTGCTTCATAGCTAGCCGCAATTTACACTTGTTTTCATAAAATCAGACTGGTTTATTAAAAACTTTGTCTTTAGGCAGCAAAATTCGGTTTTTTATATAATACTCATTTTCAAAGATATTTTCAAGCCTGTCTCTAAATCCAAATTTGTCATTAAATTTTTTTAGTAAAAGCAACAAAAGTACATTATTCCTAGCCGCAATTTACACTTTTTTGCCAAAAATTAGACTGGTTTATTAAAAACTTTGTCTTTAGGCAGCAAAATTCGGTTTTTAGTATAATACTCATTTTCAAAGATACTTTCAAGCCTGTCTCTAAATCAAAATTTGTCATTAAATTTTTTTAAGTAAAAGCAACAGAAGTGCTTCATTCCTAGCCGCAATTTACACTTTTTTGCAAAAGTTAGACTGGTTTATTAAAAACTTTGTCTTTAGGCAGCAAAATTCGGTTTTTTGTATAATACTCATTTTCAAAGATATTATCAAGCCTGTCTCTAAATCAAAATTTGTCATTAAATTTTTTTAGTAAAAGCAACAAAAGTGCTTTATTCCTAGCCGCAATTTACACTTTTTTGCAAAAGTATGACTGGTTTATTAAAAACTTTGTCTTTAGGCAGCAAAATTCGGTTTTTTTTATAATACTCATATTCAAAGATATTTTCAAGCCTGTCTCTAAATCAAAATTTGTCATTAAATTTTTTTAGTAAAAGCAACAAAAGTGCTTTATTCCTAGCCGCAATTTACACTTTTTTGCAAAAGTTAGACTGGTTTATTAAAAACTTTGTCTTTAGTCAGCAAAATTCGGTTTTTTGTATAATACTCATTTTCAAAGATATTTTCAAGCCCGTCTCTAAATCAAAATTTGTCATTTAATTTTTTTAGTAAAACCAACAAAAGTGCTTTATTCTTAGCCGCAATTTACACTTGTTTTAAAAAAATCAGACGGATTTATTAAAAACTTTGTCTTTAGGCAGCAAAATTCGGTTTTTTGTATAATACTCATTTTCAAAGATATTACAAGCCTGTCTCTAATTCAAAATTTGTCAATTAATTTTTTTAAGTAAAAGCAACAAAAGTGCTTTATTCCAAGCCGCAATTTACACTTTTTTGCAAAAAGTCAGACTGGTTTATTAAAGACCTTGTCTTTAGGCAGCAAAATTCGTTTCTTTGTATAATACTCATTTTCAAAGATATTTTCAAGCCTGTCTCTAAATCAAAATTTGTCATTAAATTTTTTTAAGTAAAACCCACAAAAGTTCTTTATTCCAAGCCGCAATTTACACTTGTTTAAAAAAATCCGACGGATTTATAAAAAAAACTTTGTCTGTTGGGAGCAAAATAGGTTTTTTGTATAATACACATTTTCAAAGATATTTTCAAGCCCGTCTCTAAATCAAAATTTGTCATTAAATTTTTTTAGTAAAACCAAAAAAAGTGCTTTATTTCAAGCCGCAATTTACACTTGTTTTAAAAAAATCAGACGGATTTATTAAAAACTTTGTCTTTTGGCAGCAAAATTCGGTTTTTTGTATAATACTAATTTTCAAAGATATTTCAAGCCTGTCTCTAAATCAAAATTTGTCATTAAATTTTTTTAGTAAAAGCAACAAAAGTGCTTTATTCCAAGCCGCAATTTACACTTTTTTGCAAAAGTTAGACTGGTTTATTAAAAACTTTGTCTTTAGGCAGCAAAATTCGGTTGTTTGTATAATACTCATTTTCAAAGATATTTTCAAGCCTGTCTCTAAATCAAAATTTGTCATTAAATTTTTTTAGTAAAAGCAACAAAAGTGCTTTATTCCTAGCCGCAATTTACACTTGTTTTCGAAAAAATCAGACTGGTTTATTAAAAACTTTGTCTTTAGGCAGCAAAATTCGGTTTTTTGTATAATACTCATTTTCAAAGATATTTTCAAGCCCGTCTCTAAATGAAAATTTGTCATTAAATTTTTTTAGTAAAAGCAACACAAGTGCTTCATTCCTAGCCGCAATTTACACTTGTTTTAAAAAAATCAGACGGATTTATTAAAAACTTTGTCTTTTGGCAGCAAAATTCGGTTTTTTGTATAATACTAATTTTCAAAGATATTTCAAGCCTGTCTCTAAATCAAAATTTGTCATTAAATTTTTTTAGTAAAAGCAACACAAGTGCTTCATTCCTAGCCGCAATTTACAGTTTTTTGCAAAAGTTAGACTGGTTTATTAAAAACTTTGTCTTTAGGCAGCAAAATTCGGTTTTTTGTATAATACTCATTTTCAAAGATATTTTCAAGCCTGTCTCTAAATCAAAATTTGTCATTAAATTTTTTTAGTAAAAGCAACAAAAGTGCTTTTTTCCTAGCCGCAATTTACACTTTTTTGCAAAAGTTAGACTGGTTTATTAAAAACTTTGTCTTTAGGCTGCAAAATTCGGTTTTTTGTATAATACTCATTTTCAAAGATATTTTCAAGCCTGTCTCTAAATCAAAATTTGTCATTAAATTTTTTTAGTAAAACCAATAAAAGTGCTTTATTCTTAGCAGCAATTTACACTTGTTTTAAAAAAATCAGACGGATTTATTAAAAACTTTGACTTTAGGCAGCAAAATTCGGTTTTTTGTATAATACTAATTTTCAAAGATATTTCAAGCCTGTCTCTAAATCAAAATTTGTCAATTAATTTTTTTAAGTAAAAGCAACAAAAGTGCTTTATTTCAAGCCGCAATTTACACTTGTTTAAAAAAAATCAGACGGATTTATTTAAAACTTTGTCTTTAGGCAGCAAAATTCGGTTTTTTGTATAATACTCATTGTCAAAGATATTTCTAGCCTGTCTCTAATTCATAATTTGTCAATTAATTTTTTTAAGTAAAAGCAACAAAAGTGCTTTATTCCAAGCCGCAATTTACACTTTTTTGCAAAAAGTCAGACTGGTTTATTAAAGACCTTGTCTTTAGGCAGCAAAATTCGGTTTTTTGTATAATACTCATTTTCAAAGATATTTCTAGCCTGTCTCTAATTCAAAATTTGTCAATTAATTTTTTTAAGTAAAAGCAACAAAAGTGCTTTATTCCAAGCCGCAATTTACACTTTTTTGCAAAAAGTCAGACTGGTTTATTAAAGACTTTGTCTTTAGGCAGCAAAATTGGTTTCTTTGTATAATACTCATTTTCAAAGATATTTTCAAGCCCGTCTCTAAATCAAAATTTGTCATTAAATTTTTTTAGTAAAACCAACAAAAGTGCTTTATTCCAAGCCGCAATTTACACTTGGTTTAAAAAAAACAGACGAATTTATTAAAAACTTTGTCTTTAGGCAGCAAAATTCGGTTTTTTGTATAATACTAATTTTCAATGTTATTTCAAGCCTGTCTCTAAATCAAAATTTGTCAGTAAATTTTTTTAAGTACAAGCAACACAAGTGCTTCATTCCTAGCCGCACATTACACTTGTTATCAAAAAATTAGACGGATTTATTAAAAACTTTGTCTTTAGGCAGCAAAATTCGGTATTTTACATAGTACTCATTTTCAAAGATATTTTCAAGCCTGTCTCTAAATCAAAATTTGTCATAAAATTTTTTTAGTAAAACCAACAAAAGTGCTTTATTCCAAGCCGCAATTTACACTTGTTTTAAAAAAATCAGACGGATTTATCAAAAACTTTGTCTTTAGGCAGCAAAATTCGGTTTTTTGTATAATACTAATTTTCAATGATATTTCAAGCCTGTCTCTAATACAAAATTTGTCATAAAATTTTTTTTGTAAAAGCAACAAAAGTGCTTTATTCCCAGCCGCAAGTTACACTTGTTTTCAAAAAATCAGACGGATATATTAAAAACTTTGCCTTTAGGCAGCAAAATTCGGTTTTTTGTATAATACTCATTTTCAAAGATATTTTCAAGCCTGTCTCTAAATCAAAATTTGTCATTAAATTTTTTTAGTAAAAGCAACAAGAGTGCTTTATTCCTAGCCGCAATTTACACTTTTTTGCAAAAAATTAGACTGGTTTATTAAAAAATTTGTCTTTAGGCAGCAAAATTCGGTTTTTTGTATAATACTCATTTTCAAAGATATTTTCAAGCCTGTCTCTAAATCCAAATTTGTCATTAAATTTTTTTAGTAAAAGCAACAAAAGTGCTTTATTCCTAGCTGCAATTTACACTTTTTTGCCAAAAATTAAACTGGTTTATTAAAAACTTTGTCTTTAGGCAGCAAAATTCGGTTTTTTGTATAATACTCATTTTCAAAGATATTTTCAAGCCTGTCTCTAAATCAAAATTTGTCATTAAATTTTTTTCGTAAAAGCAACAAAAGTGCTTTTTTCCTAGCGGCAATTTACACTTTTTTGCAAAAGTTAGACTGGTTTATTAAAAACTTTGTCTTTAGGCAGCAAAATTCGGTTTTTTGTATAATACTCATTTTCAAAGATATTTTCAAGCCTGTCTCTAAATCAAAATTTGTCATTAAATTTTTTTAAGTAAAAGCAACACAAATGCTTTATTCCTAGACGCACATTACACTTGTTATCAAAAAATCAGACGGGTTTATTAAAAACTTTGTCTTTAGGCAGCAAAATTCGGTTTTTTGTATAATACTCATTTTCAAAGATATTTCAAGCCTGTCTCTAATTCAAAATTTGTCAATTAATTTTTTTAAGTAAAAGCAACAAAAGTGCTTTATTCCAAGCCGCAATTCACACTTTTTTGCAAAAAGTCAGACTGGTTTATTAAAGACCTTGTCTTTAGGCAGCAAAATTCGGTTTTTTGTATAATACTCATTTTCAAAGATATTTCAAGCCTGTCTCTAATTCAAAATTTGTCAATTAATTTTTTTAAGTAAAAGCAACAAAAGTGCTTCATTCCTAGCCGCAATTTACACTTTTTTGCAAAAGTTAGACTGGTTTATTAAAAACTTTGTCTTTAGGCAGCAAAATTCGGTTTTTTGTATAATACTCATTTTCAAAGATATTATCAAGCCTGTCTCTAAATCAAAATTTGTCATTAAATTTTTTTAGTAAAAGCAACAAAAGTGCTTTATTCCTAGCCGCAATTTACACTTTTTTGCAAAAGTTAGACTGGTTTATTAAAAACTTTGTCTTTAGGGAGCAAAATTCGGTTTTTAGTATAATACTCATTTTCAAAGATACTTTCAAGCCTGTCTCTAAATCAAAATTTGTCATTCAATTTTTTTAAGTAAAAGCAACACAAGTGCTTCATTCCTGGCCGCAATTTACACTTTTTTGCAAAAGTTAGACTGGTTTATTAAAAACTTTGTCTTTAGGCAGCAAAATTCGGTTTTTTGTATAATACTCATTTTCAAAGATATTATCAAGCCTGTCTCTAAATCAAAATTTGTCATTAAATTTTTTTAGTAAAAGCAACAAAAGTGCTTTATTCCTAGCCGCAATTTACACTTTTTTGCAAAAGTTAGACTGGTTTATTAAAAACTTTGTCTTTAGACAGCAAAATTCGGTTTTTTGTATAATACTCATATTCAAAGATATTTTCAAGCCCGTCTCTAAATCAAAATATGTCATTAAATTTTTTTAGTAAAACCAACAAAAGTGCTTTATTCTTAGCCGCAATTTACACTTGTTTTAAAAAAATCAGACGGATTTATTAAAAACTTTGTCTTTAGGCAGCAAAATTCGGTTTTTTGTATAATACTCATTTTCAAAGATATTACAAGCCTGTCTCTAATTCAAAATTTGTCAATTAATTTTTTTAAGTAAAAGCAACAAAAGTGCTTTATTCCAAGCCGCAATTTACACTTTTTTGCAAAAAGTCAGACTGGTTTATCAAAGACCTTGTCTTTAGGCAGCAAAATTCGTTTCTTTGTATAATACTCATTTTCAAAGATATTTTCAAGCCTGTCTCTAAATCAAAATTTGTCATTAAATTTTTTTAAGTAAAAGCAACACAAGTGCTTCATTCCTAGCCGCAATTTACACTTGTTATCAAAAAATCAGACGGATTTATTAAAAACTTTGTCATTAGGCAGCAAAATTCTGTTTTTTACATAATACTCATTTTCAAACATATTTTCAAGCCTGTCTCTAAATCAAAATTTGTCATTAAATTTTTTTAAGTAAAACCCACAAAAGTTCTTTATTCCAAGCCGCAATTTACACTTGTTAAAAAAAATCCGACGGATTTATAAAAAAAACTTTGTCTGTTGGGAGCAAAATAGGTTTTTTGTATAATACACATTTTCAAAGATATTTTCAAGCCCGTCTCTAAATCAAAATTTGTCATTAAATTTTTTTAGTAAAACCAACAAAAGTGCTTTATTCCAAGCCGCAATTTACACTTTTTTGCAAAAAGTCAGACTGGTTTATTAAAGACCTTGTCTTTAGGCAGCAAAATTCGGTTTTTTGTATAATACTCATTTTCAAAGATATTTCAAGCCTGTCTCTAATTCAAAATTTGTCAATTAATTTTTTTAAGTAAAAGCAACAAAAGTGCTTCATTCCTAGCCGCAATTTACACTTTTTTGCAAAAGTTAGACTGGTTTATTAAAAACTTTGTCTTTAGGCAGCAAAATTCGGTTTTTTGTATAATACTCATTTTCAAAGATATTTTCAAGCCTGTCTCTAAATCCAAATTTGTCATTAAATTTTTTTAGTAAAAGCAACAAAAGTACTTTATTCCTAGCCGCAATTTACACTTTTTTGCCAAAAATTAGACTGGTTTATTAAAAACTTTGTCTTTAGGCAGCAAAATTCGGTTTTTAGTATAATACTCATTTTCAAAGATACTTTCAAGCCTGTCTCTAAATCAAAATTTGTCATTAAATTTTTTTTAGTAAAAGCAACAAAAGTGCTTTATTCCTAGCCGCAATTTACACTTTTTTGCAAAAGTTAGACTGGTTTATTAAAAACTTTGTCTTTAGACAGCAAAATTCGGTTTTTTGTATAATACTCATATTCAAAGATATTTTCAAGCCCGTCTCTAAATCAAAATATGTCATTAAATTTTTTTAGTAAAACCAACAAAAGTGCTTTATTCTTAGCCGCAATTTACACTTGTTTTAAAAAAATCAGACGGATTTATTAAAAACTTTGTCTTTAGGCAGCAAAATTCGGTTTTTTGTATAATACTCATTTTCAAAGATATTACAAGCCTGTCTCTAATTCAAAATTTGTCAATTAATTTTTTTAAGTAAAAGCAACAAAAGTGCTTTATTCCAAGCCGCAATTTACACTTTTTTGCAAAAAGTCAGACTGGTTTATCAAAGACCTTGTCTTTAGGCAGCAAAATTCGTTTCTTTGTATAATACTCATTTTCAAAGATATTTTCAAGCCTGTCTCTAAATCAAAATTTGTCATTAAATTTTTTTAAGTAAAAGCAACACAAGTGCTTCATTCCTAGCCGCAATTTACACTTGTTATCAAAAAATCAGACGGATTTATTAAAAACTTTGTCATTAGGCAGCAAAATTCTGTTTTTTACATAATACTCATTTTCAAACATATTTTCAAGCCTGTCTCTAAATCAAAATTTGTCATTAAATTTTTTTAAGTAAAACCCACAAAAGTTCTTTATTCCAAGCCGCAATTTACACTTGTTAAAAAAAATCCGACGGATTTATAAAAAAAACTTTGTCTGTTGGGAGCAAAATAGGTTTTTTGTATAATACACATTTTCAAAGATATTTTCAAGCCCGTCTCTAAATCAAAATTTGTCATTAAATTTTTTTAGTAAAACCAAAAAAAGTGCTTTATTTCAAGCCGCAATTTACACTTGTTTTAAAAAAATCAGACGGATTTATTAAAAAATTTGTCTTTAGGCAGCAAAATTCGGTTTTTTGTATAATACTAATTTTCAAAGATATTTCAAGCCTGTCTCTAAATCAAAATTTGTCATTAAATTTTTTTAGTAAAAGCAACAAAAGTGCTTTATTCCAAGCCGCAATTTACACTTTTTTGCAAAAGTTAGACTGGTTTATTAAAAACTTTGTCTTTAGGCAGCAAAATTCGGTTGTTTGTATAATACTCATTTTCAAAGATATTTTCAAGCCTGTCTCTAAATCAAAATTTGTCATTAAATTTTTTTAGTAAAAGCAACAAAAGTGCTTTATTCCTAGCCGCAATTTACACTTGTTTTCGAAAAAATCAGACTGGTTTATTAAAAACTTTGTCTTTAGGCAGCAAAATTCGGTTTTTTGTATAATACTCATTTACAAAGATATTTTCAAGCCTGTCTCTAAATCAAAATTTGTCATTAAATTTTTTTAGTAAAAGCAACAAAAGTGCTTTTTTCCTAGCCGCAATTTACACTTTTTTGCAAAAGTTAGACTGGTTTATTAAAAACTTTGTCTTTAGGCTGCAAAATTCGGTTTTTTGTATAATACTCATTTTCAAAGATATTTTCAAGCCTGTCTCTAAATCAAAATTTGTCATTAAATTTTTTTAGTAAAAGCAACAAAAGTGCTTTTTTCCTAGCCGCAATTTACACTTTTTTGCAAAAGTTAGACTGGTTTATTAAAAACTTTGTCTTTAGGCTGCAAAATTCGGTTTTTTGTATAATACTCATTTTCAAAGATATTTTCAAGCCTGTCTCTAAATCAAAATTTGTCATTAAATTTTTTTAGTAAAACCAATAAAAGTGCTTTATTCTTAGCAGCAATTTACACTTGTTTTAAAAAAATCAGACGGATTTATTAAAAACTTTGACTTTAGGCAGCAAAATTCGGTTTTTTGTATAATACTAATTTTCAAAGATATTTCAAGCCTGTCTCTAAATCAAAATTTGTCAATTAATTTTTTTAAGTAAAAGCAACAAAAGTGCTTTATTTCAAGCCGCAATTTCCACTTGTTTAAAAAAAATCAGACGGATTTATTTAAAACTTTGTCTTTAGGCAGCAAAATTCGGTTTTTTGTATAATACTCATTTTCAAAGATATTTCTAGCCTGTCTCTAATTCAAAATTTGTCAATTAATTTTTTTAAGTAAAAGCAACAAAAGTGCTTTATTCCAAGCCGCAATTTACACTTTTTTGCAAAAAGTCAGACTGGTTTATTAAAGACCTTGTCTTTAGGCAGCAAAATTCGGTTTTTTGTATAATACTCATTTTCAAAGATATTTCAAGCCTGTCTCTAATTCAAAATTTGTCAATTAATTTTTTTAAGTAAAAGCAACAAAAGTGCTTTATTCCAAGCCGCAATTTACACTTTTTTGCAAAAAGTCAGACTGGTTTATTAAAGACTTTGTCTTTAGGCAGCAAAATTGGTTTCTTTGTATAATACTCATTTTCAAAGATATTTTCAAGCCCGTCTCTAAATCAAAATTTGTCATTAAATTTTTTTAGTAAAACCAACAAAAGTGCTTTATTCCAAGCCGCAATTTACACTTGTTTTAAAAAAAACAGACGAATTTATTAAAAACTTTGTCTTTAGGCAGCAAAATTGTTTCTTTGTATAATACTCATTTTCAAAGATATTTTCAAGCCCGTCTCTAAATCAAAATTTGTCATTAAATTTTTTTAGTAAAAGCAACAAAAGTGCTTTATTCCCAGCCGCAAGTTACACTTGTTTTCAAAAAATCAGACGGATATATTAAAAACTTTGCCTTTAGGCAGCAAAATTCGGTTTTTTGTATAATACTCATTTTCAAAGATATTTCAAGCCTGTCTCTAAATCAAAATTTGTCATTAGTTTTTTTTAGTAAAAGCAACAAGAGTGCTTTATTCCTAGCCGCAATTTACACTTTTTTGCAAAAAATTAGACTGGTTTATTAAAAAATTTGTCTTTAGGCAGCAAAATTCGGTTTTTTGTATAATACTCATTTTCAAAGATATTTTCAAGCCTGTCTCTAAATCCAAATTTGTCATTAAATTTTTTTAGTAAAAGCAACAAAAGTGCTTTATTCCTAGCCGCAATTTACACTTTTTTGCCAAAAATTAAACTGGTTTATTAAAAACTTTGTCTTTAGGCAGCAAAATTCGGTTTTTTGTATAGTACTCATTTTCAAAGATATTTTCAAGCCTGTCTCTAAATCAAAATTTGTCATTAAATTTTTTTAGTAAAAGCAACAAAAGTGCTTTTTTCCTAGCGGCAATTTACACTTTTTTGCAAAAGTTAGACTGGTTTATTAAAAACTTTGTCTTTAGGCAGCAAAATTCGGTTTTTTGTATAATACTCATTTTCAAAGATATTTTCAAGCCTGTCTCTAAATCAAAATTTGTCATTAAATTTTTTTAAGTAAAAGCAACACAAATGCTTTATTCCTAGACGCACATTACACTTGTTATCAAAAAATCAGACGGGTTTATTAAAAACTTTGTCTTTAGGCAGCAAAATTCGGTTTTTTGTATAATACTCATTTTCAAAGATATTTCAAGCCTGTCTCTAATTCAAAATTTGTCAATTAATTTTTTTAAATAAAAGCAACAAAAGTGCTTTATTCCAAGCCGCAATTTACACTTGTTTTCAAAAAATGAGACTGGTTTATTAAGAACTTTGTCTTTAGGCAGCAAAATTCGGTTTTTTGTATAATACTCATTTTCAAAGATATTTTCAAGCCTGTCTCTAAATCAAAATTTGTCATTAAATTTTTTTAAGTAAAAGCAACACAAATGCTTTATTCCTAGACGCACATTACACTTGTTATCAAAAAATCAGACGGGTTTATTAAAAACTTTGTCTTTAGGCAGCAAAATTCGGTTTTTTGTATAATACTCATTTTCAAAGATATTTCAAGCCTGTCTCTAATTCAAAATTTGTCAATTAATTTTTTTAAGTAAAAGCAACAAAAGTGCTTTATTCCAAGCCGCAATGTACACTTGTTTAAAAAAAATCAGACGGATTTATAAAAAAAACTTTGTCTGTTGGGAGCAAAATAGGTTTTTTGTATAATACACATTTTCAAAGATATTTTCAAGCCCGTCTCTAAATCAAAATTTGTCATTTAATTTTTTTAGTAAAACCAACAAAAGTGCTTTATTCCAAGGGAGCGTTCACATATGACGTCGTGCTATAAGGGGGAGGGGGGGTCTTGATCAAACGTGACAAAACGTGACATGGGGATGGGGGGGTTGTCCTAAACGTGACGTCACGAAAATTTTTTTTAATTATCGAAAATTAATTTAAACTATCATTTAAATATGGTAAGCGCATCAAATAATTTATCGCAGTATTCTCCTATTTTTTTATATGAATTGTTTAATACTAAAAGTTCAAAGTATATGATGTGAACTGGTGCTTAATGTATTTATTGTTGGAAAAATAAGAAAATTCTGTAATCACAATGTAATAATTTATATTAACGAAATATCAGGAATGAAAATGAATGAGTACAAATTTAAAAAATACGGAAAAAATGTTTCGGGTGACTTTCACTTTATTTATGATAGACCTCAGATTAAAGTCGCAAATATAGAATTAAACTCATATTTTAAAAAAATTATTTCCATATTTCTGGTAAATTTGAGCAAAATTATCAGAAACATAAAAATAAGTTTCTAAAAACTAGAGTACAATTTTTCACTTGAGACTTTAATCCGAGGTTAATCAAAAATATGGTAAAAGTTACCCACAAAATTTTTAAATATTTTTTATTTTCGTAATAAACCGATTGACAATTGTTAGTTTAGAATTTTTATTATTAAAGTTAAAAAAATTAATACAAAAATAGGAGGGGGGGGGGTCAAGAAACGTGACGTCCATTTAGGGGTAGGTGTTTACTCTTACGTGACAAGACGTGACAGGAGGGGGGGAGGGGTCAAAAAGTTGGAAAAAATGCGTGACATCATATGTGAACGCTCCCCAAGCCGCAATTTACACTTGTTTTAAAAAAATCAGACGGATTTATTAAAAACTTTGTCTTTAGGCAGCAAAATTCGGTTTTTTGTATAATACTAATTTTCAATGATATTTCAAGCCTGTCTCTAATACAAAATTTGTCATTAAATTTTTTTAGTAAAAGCAACAAAAGTGCTTTATTCCCAGCCGCAAGTTACACTTGTTTTCAAAAAATCTGACGGATTTATTAAAAACTTTGCCTTTAGGCACCAAATTCGGTTTTTTGTATAATACTCATTTTCAAATATATTTCAAGCCTGTCTCGAATTAAAAATTTGTCAATTAATTTTTTTAAGTAAAAGCAACAAAAGTGCTTTATTCCAAGCCGCAATTTACACTTTTTTGCAAAAAGTCAGACTGGTTTATTAAAGACTTTGTCTTTAGGCAGCAAAATTGGTTTCTTTGTATAATACTCATTTTCAAAGATATTTTCAAGCCCGTCTCTAAATCAACATTTGTCATTAAATTTTTTTAGTAAAACCAACAAAAGTGCTTTATTCCAAGCCGCAATTTACACTTGTTTTAAAAAAATCAGACGGATTTATTAAAAACTTTGCCTTTAGGCAGCAAAATTTGGTTTTTTACATAGTACTCATTTTCAAAGATATTTTCAAGCCTGTCTCTAAATCAAAATTTGTCATAAAATTTTTTTAGTAAAACCAACAAAAGTGCTTTATTCCAAGCCGCAAGTTACACTTTTTTGCCAAAAATTAGACTGGTTTATTAAAGAATTTGTCTTTAGGCAGCAAAATTCGGTTTTTTGTATAATACTCATTTTCAAAGATATTTTCAAGCCTGTCTCTAAATCCAAATTTGTCATTAAATTTTTTTAGTAAAAGCAACAAAAGTGCTTTATTCCTAGCCGCAATTTACACTTTTTTGCCAAAAATTAAACTGGTTTATTAAAAACTTTGTCTTTAGGCAGCAAAATTCGGTTTTTTGTATAGTACTTATTTTCAAAGATATTTTCAAGCCTGTCTCTAAATCAAAATTTGTCATTAAATTTTTTTAGTAAAAGCAACAAAAGTGCTTTTTTCCTAGCCGCAATTTACACTTTTTTGCAAAAGTTAGACTGGTTTATTAAAAACTTTGTCTTTAGGCAGCAAAATTCGGTTTTTTGTATAATACTCATTTTCAAAGATATTTTCAAGCCTGTCTCTAAATCAAAATTTGTCATTAAATTTTTTTAAGTAAAAGCAACACAAATGCTTTATTCCTAGACGCACATTACACTTGTTATCAAAAAATCAGACGGGTTTATTAAAAGCTTTGTCTTTAGGCAGCAAAATTCGGTTTTTTGTATAATACTCATTTTCAAAGATATTTTCAAGCCTGTCTCTAAATCCAAATTTGTCATTAAATTTTTTTAGGAAAAGCAACAAAAGTGCTTTATTCCTAGCCGCAATTTACACTTTTTTGCCAAAAATTAGACTGGTTTATTAAAAACTTTGTCTTTAGGCAGCAAAATTCGGTTTTTTGTATAATACTCATTTTCAATGATATTTTCAAGCCTCTCTCTAAATCAAAATTTGTCATTAAATTTTTTTAGTCAAAGCAACAAAAGTGCTTCATTCCTAGACGCACATTACACTTGTTATCAAAAAATCAGACGGATTTATTAAAAACTTTGTCTTTAGGCAGCAAAATTCGGTTTTTTACATATTACTCATTTTCAAAGATATTTTCAAGCCTGTCTCTAAATCAAAATTTGTCATTAAATTTTTTTAAGTAAAACCCACAAAAGTGCTTTATTCCAAGCCGCAATGTACACTTGTTTAAAAAAAATCAGACGGATTTATAAAAAAAACTTTGTCTGTTGGGAGCAAAATAGGTTTTTTGTATAATACACATTTTCAAAGATATTTTCAAGCCCGTCTCTAAATCAAAATTTGTCATTTAATTTTTTTAGTAAAACCAACAAAAGTGCTTTATTCCAAGGGAGCGTTCACATATGACGTTACGCTATAAGGGGGAGGGGGGGTCTTGATCAAACGTGACAAAACGTGACATGGGGATGGGGGGGTTGTCCTAAACGTGACGTCACGAAAATTTTTTTTAATTATCGAAAATTAATTTAAACTATCATTTAAATATGGTAAGCGCATCAAATAATTTATCGCAGTATTCTCCTATTTTTTTATATGAATTGTTTAATACTTAAAGTTCAAAGTATATGATGTGAACTGGTCCTTAATGTATTTATTGTTGGAAAAATAAGAAAATTCTGTAATCACAATGTAATAATTTTTATTAACGAAATATCAGGAATGAAAATGAATGAGTACAAATTTAAAAAATACGGAAAAAATGTTTCGGGTGACTTTCACTTTATTTATGATAGACCTTAGATTAAAGTCGCAAATATAGAATTAAACTCATATTTTAAAAAAATTATTTCCATATTTCTGGTAAATTTGAGCAAAATTATCAGAAACATAAAAATAAGTTTCTAAAAACTAGAGTACAATTTTTCACTTGAGACTTTAATCTGAGGTTAATCAAAAATATGGTAAAAGTTACCCACAAAATTTTTAAATATTTTTTATTTTCGTAATAAACCGATTGACAATTGTTAGTTTAGAATTTTTATTATTAAAGTTAAAAAAATTAATACAAAAATAGGAGGGGGGGGGGGGTCAAGAAACGTGACGTCCATTTAGGGGTAGGTGTTTACTCTTACGTGACAAGACGTGACAGGAGGGGGGGAGGGGTCAAAAAGTTGGAAAAAATGCGTGACATCATATGTGAACGCTCCCCAAGCCGCAATTTACACTTGTTTTAAAAAAATCAGACGGATTTATTAAAAACTTTGTCTTTAGGCAGCAAAATTCGGTTTTTTGTATAATACTAATTTTCAATGATATTTCAAGCCTGTCTCTAATACAAAATTTGTCATAAAATTTTTTTTGTAAAAGCAACAAAAGTGCTTTATTCCCAGCCGCAAGTTACACTTGTTTTCAAAAAATCAGACGGATATATTAAAAACTTTGCCTTTAGGCAGCAAAATTCGGTTTTTTGTATAATACTCATTTTCAAAGATATTTTCAAGCCTGTCTCTAAATCAAAATTTGTCATAAAATTTTTTTAGTAAAACCAACAAAAGTGCTTTATTCCAAGCCGCAATTTACACTTGTTTTAAAAAAATCAGACGGATTTATCAAAAACTTTGTCTTTAGGCAGCAAAATTCGGTTTTTTGTATAATACTAATTTTCAATGATATTTCAAGCCTGTCTCTAATACAAAATTTGTCATAAAATTTTTTTTGTAAAAGCAACAAAAGTGCTTTATTCCCAGCCGCAAGTTACACTTGTTTTAAAAAAATCAGACGGATATATTAAAAACTTTGCCTTTAGGCAGCAAAATTCGGTTTTTTGTATAATACTCATTTTCAAAGATATTTCAAGCCTGTCTCTAAATCAAAATTTGTCATTAGTTTTTTTTAGTAAAAGCAACAAGAGTGCTTTATTCCTAGCCGCAATTTACACTTTTTTGCAAAAAATTAGACTGGTTTATTAAAAAATTTGTCTTTAGGCAGCAAAATTCGGTTTTTTGTATAATACTCATTTTCAAAGATATTTTCAAGCCTGTCTCTAAATCAAAATTTGTCATAAAATTTTTTTAGTAAAACCAACAAAAGTGCTTTATTCCAAGCCGCAATTTACACTTGTTTTAAAAAAATCAGACGGATTTATCAAAAACTTTGTCTTTAGGCAGCAAAATTCGGTTTTTTGTATAATACTAATTTTCAATGATATTTCAAGCCTGTCTCTAATACAAAATTTGTCATAAAATTTTTTTTGTAAAAGCAACAAAAGTGCTTTATTCCCAGCCGCAAGTTACACTTGTTTTAAAAAAATCAGACGGATATATTAAAAACTTTGCCTTTAGGCAGCAAAATTCGGTTTTTTGTATAATACTCATTTTCAAAGATATTTCAAGCCTGTCTCTAAATCAAAATTTGTCATTAGTTTTTTTTAGTAAAAGCAACAAGAGTGCTTTATTCCTAGCCGCAATTTACACTTTTTTGCAAAAAATTAGACTGGTTTATTAAAAAATTTGTCTTTAGGCAGCAAAATTCGGTTTTTTGTATAATACACATTTTCAAAGATATTTTCAAGCCTGTCTCTAAATCAAAATTTGTCATTAAATTTTTTTAGTAAAAGCAACAAAAGTGCTTTATTTCTAGCCGCAATTTACACTTGTTTTCGAAAAAATCAGACTGGTTTATTAAAAACTTTGTCTTTAGGCAGCAAAATTCGGTTGTTTGTATAATACTCATTTTCAAAGATATTTTCAAGCCTGTCTCTAAATCAAAATTTGTCATTAAATTTTTTTAGTAAAAGCAACAAAAGTGCTTTATTCCTAGCCGCAATTTACACTTGTTTTCGAAAAAATCAGACTGGTTTATTAAAAACTTTGTCTTTAGGCAGCAAAATTCGGTTTTTTGTATAATACTCATTTTCAAAGATATTTTCAAGCCCGTCTCTAAATGAAAATTTGTCATTAAATTTTTTTAGTAAAACCAACAAAAGTGCTTTATTCCAAGCCGCAATTTACACTTATTTTAAAAAAATCAGACGGATTTAGTAAAAACTTTGTCTTTAGGCAGCAAAATTCGGTTTTTTGTATAATACTCATTTACAAAGATATTTTCAAGCCTGTCTCTAATTCAAAATTTGTCAGGAAATTTTTTTAAGTAAAAGCAACACAAGTGCTTCATTCCTAGCCGCAATTTACACTTGTTTTCCAAAAAATAAGACTGGTTTATTAAAAACATTGTCTTTAGGCAGCAAAATTCGGTTTTTTGTATAATACTCATTTTCAAAGATATTTCAAGCCTGTCTCTAATTCAAAATTTGTCAATTAATTTTTTTAAGTAAAAGCAACAAAAGTGCTTTATTCCAAGCCGCAATTTACACTTGTTTTCAAAAAATGAGACTGGTTTATTAAGAACTTTGTCTTTAGGCAGCAAAATTCGGTTTTTTGTATAATACTCATTTTCAAAGATATTTTCAAGCCTGTCTCTAAATCAAAATTTGTCATTAGTTTTT
The DNA here is from genome assembly GCA_037103525.1 of Ganaspis brasiliensis. Classification (NCBI taxonomy): domain Eukaryota; kingdom Metazoa; phylum Arthropoda; class Insecta; order Hymenoptera; family Figitidae; genus Ganaspis; species Ganaspis brasiliensis. The sequence continues at coordinate 18,661 of JAZKLR010000290.1, read as the reverse complement.
TTTAGTAAAAGCAACAAGAGTGCTTTATTCCTAGCCGCAATTTACACTTTTTTGCAAAAAATTAGACTGGTTTATTAAAAAATTTGTCTTTAGGCAGCAAAATTCGGTTTTTTGTATAATACTCATTTTCAAAGATATTTTCAAGCCTGTCTCTAAATCAAAATTTGTCATTAAATTTTTTTAGTAAAAGCAACAAAAGTGCTTTATTCCTAGCCGCAATTTACACTTGTTTTCGAAAAAATCAGACTGGTTTATTAAAAACTTTGTCTTTAGGCAGCAAAATTCGGTTTTTTGTATAATACTAATTTTCAAAGATATTTCAAGCCTGTCTCTAAATCAAAATTTGTCATTAAATTTTTTTAGTAAAAGCAACAAAAGTGCTTTATTCCAAGCCGCAATTTACACTTTTTTGCAAAAGTTAGACTGGTTTATTAAAAACTTTGTCTTTAGGCAGCAAAATTCGGTTGTTTGTATAATACTCATTTTCAAAGATATTTTCAAGCCTGTCTCTAAATCAAAATTTGTCATTAAATTTTTTTAGTAAAAGCAACAAAAGTGCTTTATTCCTAGCCGCAATTTACACTTGTTTTCGAAAAAATCAGACTGGTTTATTAAAAACTTTGTCTTTAGGCAGCAAAATTCGGTTTTTTGTATAATACTCATTTTCAAAGATATTTTCAAGCCCGTCTCTAAATGAAAATTTGTCATTAAATTTTTTTAGTAAAACCAACAAAAGTGCTTTATTCCAAGCCGCAATTTACACTTATTTTAAAAAAATAAGACGGATTTAGTAAAAACTTTGTCTTTAGGCAGCAAAATTCGGTTTTTTGTATAATACTCATTTACAAAGATATTTTCAAGCCTGTCTCTAATTCAAAATTTGTCAGGAAATTTTTTTAAGTAAAAGCAACACAAGTGCTTCATTCCTAGCCGCAATTTACACTTGTTTTCCAAAAAATAAGACTGGTTTATTAAAAACTTTGTCTTTAGGCAGCAAAATTCGGTTTTTTGTATAATACTCATTTTCAAAGATATTTTCAAGCCTGTCTCTAAATCCAAATTTGTCATTAAATTTTTTTAGTAAAAGCAACAAAAGTGCTTTATTCCTAGCCGCAATTTACACTTTTTTGCAAAAGTTAGACTGGTTTATTAAAAACTTTGTCTTTAGGCAGCAAAATTCGGTTTTTTGTATAATACTCATTTTCAAAGATATTTTCAAGCCTGTCTCTAAATCAAAATTTGTCATTAAATTTTTTTAGTAAAAGCAACAAAAGTGCTTTTTCCCTAGCCGCAATTTACACTTGTTTTAAAAAAATCAGACGGATATATTAAAAACTTTGCCTTTAGGCAGCAAAATTCGGTTTTTTGTATAATACTCATTTTCAAAGATATTTCAAGCCTGTCTCTAAATCAAAATTTGTCATTAGTTTTTTTTAGTAAAAGCAACAAGAGTGCTTTATTGCTAGCCGCAATTTACACTTTTTTGCAAAAAATTAGACTGGTTTATTAAAAAATTTGTCTTTAGGCAGCAAAATTCGGTTTTTTGTATAATACTCATTTTCAAAGATATTTTCAAGCCTGTCTCTAAATCAAAATTTGTCATTAAATTTTTTTAGTAAAAGCAACAAAAGTGCTTTATTCCTAGCCGCAATTTACACTTGTTTTCGAAAAAATCAGACTGGTTTATTAAAAACTTTGTCTCTAGGCAGCAAAATTCGGTTTTTTGTATAATACTAATTTTCAAAGATATTTCAAGCCTGTCTCAAAATCAAAATTTGTCATTAAATTTTTTTAGTAAAAGCAACAAAAGTGCTTTATTCCAAGCCGCAATTTACACTTTTTTGCAAAAGTTAGACTGGTTTATTAAAAACTTTGTCTTTAGGCAGCAAAATTCGGTTGTTTGTATAATACTCATTTTCAAAGATATTTTCAAGCCTGTCTCTAAATCAAAATTTGTCATTAAATTTTTTTAGTAAAAGCAACAAAAGTGCTTTATTCCTAGCCGCAATTTACACTTGTTTTCGAAAAATCAGACGGGTTTATTAAAAACTTTGTCTTTAGGCAGCAAAATTCGGTTTTTTACATATTACTCATTTTCAAAGAAATTTTCAAGCCTGTCTCTAAATCAAAATTTGTCATTAAATTTTTTTAAGTATAACCCAAAAAAGTGCTTTATTTCAAGCCGCAATGTACACTTGTTAAAAAAAATAACACGGATTTATAAAAAAAACTTTGTCTGTTGGGAGCAAAATAGGTTTTTTGTATAATACACATTTTCAAAGATATTTTCAAGCCCGTCTAAATCAAAATTTGTCATTAAATTTTTTTAGTAAAACCAACAAAAGTGCTTTATTCCAAACCGCAATTTACACTTGTTTTAAAAAAATCAGACGGATTTATTAAAAACTTTGTCTTTAGGCAGCAAAATTCGGTTTTTTGTATAATACTAATTTTCAAAGATATTTCAAGCCTGTCTCTAATACAAAATTTGTCATTAAATTTTTTTAGTAAAAGCAACAAAAGTGCTTTATTCCCAGCCGCAATTTACACTTGTTTTAAAAAAATCAGACGGATTTACTAAAAACTTTGTCTTGAGGCAGCAAAATTCGGTTTTTTGTATAATACTCATTTTCAAAGATATTTCAAGCCTTTCTCTAATACAAAATTTGTCATTAAATTTTTTTAGTAAAACCAACAAAAGTGCTTTATTTCAAGCCGCAATTTACACTTGTTTTAAAAAAATCAGACGGATTTACTAAAAACTTTGTCTTGAGGCAGCAAAATTCGGTTTTTTGTATAATACTCATTTTCAAAGATATTTCAAGCCTGTCTCTAAATCAAAATTTGTCAATTAATTTTTTTAAGTAAAAGCAACAAAAGTGCTTTATTCCAAGCCGCAATTTACACTTTTTTGCAAGAAGTCAGACTGGTTTATTAAAGACTGTCTTTAGGCAGCAAAATTCAGTTTTTTGTATAATACTCATTTTCAAAGATATTTCAAGCCTGTCTCTAAATCAAAATTTGTCAATTAATTTTTTTAAGTAAAAGCAACAAAAGTGCTTTATTCCAAGCCGCAATTTATACTTTTTTGCAAGAAGTCAGACTGGTTTATTAAAGACTGTCTTTAGGCAGCAAAATTCGTTTCTTTGTATAATACTCATTTTCAAAGATATTTCAAGCCTGTCTCTAATACAAAATTTGTCATTAAATTTTTTTAGTCAAAGCAACAAAAGTGCTTTATTCCTAGCCGCAATTTACACTTTTTTGCAAAAAATTAGACTGGTTTATTAAAAACTTTGTCTTTAGGCAGCAAAATTCGGTTTTTTGTATAATACTCATTTTCAAAGATATTTTCAAGCCTGTCTCTAAATCCAAATTTGTCATTAAATTTTTTTAGTAAAAGCAACAAAAGTGCTTTATTCCTAGACGCAATTTACACTTGTTTTAAAAAAATCAGACGGATTTATTAAAAACTTTGCCTTTAGGCAGCAAAATTCGGTTTTTTACATAGTACTCATTTTCAAAGATATTTTCAAGCCTGTCTCTAAATCAAAATTTGTCATAAAATTTTTTTAGTAAAACCAACAAAAGTGCTTTATTCCAAGCCGGAAGTTACACTTTTTTGCCAAAAATTAGACTGGTTTATTAAAGAATTTGTCTTTAGGCAGCAAAATTCGGTTTTTTGTATAATACTCATTTTCAAAGATATTTTCAAGCCTGTCTCTAAATCCAAATTTGTCATTAAATTTTTTTAGTAAAAGCAACAAAAGTGCTTTATTCCTAGCCGCAATTTACACTTTTTTGCCAAAAATTAAACTGGTTTATTAAAAACTTTGTCTTTAGGCAGCAAAATTCGGTTTTTTGTATAGTACTCATTTTCAAAGATATTTTCAAGCCTGTCTCTAAATCAAAATTTGTCATTAAATTTTTTTAGTAAAAGCAACAAAAGTGCTTTTTTCCTAGCGGCAATTTACACTTTTTTGCAAAAGTTAGACTGGTTTATTAAAAACTTTGTCTTTAGGCAGCAAAATTCGGTTTTTTGTATAATACTCATTTTCAAAGATATTTTCAAGCCTGTCTCTAAATCAAAATTTGTCATTAAATTTTTTTAAGTAAAAGCAACACAAATGCTTTATTCCTAGACGCACATTACACTTGTTATCAAAAAATCAGACGGGTTTATAAAAAAACTTTGTCTTTAGGCAGCAAAATTCGGTTTTTTGTATAATACTCATTTTCAAAGATATTTCAAGCCTGTCTCTAATTCAAAATTTGTCAATTAATTTTTTAAAGTAAAAGCAACAAAAGTGCTTTATTCCAAGCCGCAATTTACACTTGTTTTCAAAAAATGAGACTGGTTTATTAAGAACTTTGTCTTTAGGCAGCAAAATTCGGTTTTTTGTATAATACTCATTTTCAAAGATATTTTCAAGCCTGTCTCTAAATCAAAATTTGTCATTAAATTTTTTTAAGTAAAACCCACAAAAGTGCTTTATTCCAAGCCGCAATTTACACTTTTTTGCAAGAAGTCAGACTGGTTTATTAAAGACTGTCTTTAGGCAGCAAAATTCAGTTTTTTGTATAATACTCATTTTCAAAGATATTTCAAGCCTGTCTCTAAATCAAAATTTGTCAATTAATTTTTTTAAGTAAAAGCAACAAAAGTGCTTTATTCCAAGCCGCAATTTACACTTTTTTGCAAGAAGTCAGACTGGTTTATTAAAGACTGTCTTTAGGCAGCAAAATTCGTTTCTTTGTATAATACTCATTTTCAAAGATATTTCAAGCCTGTCTCTAATACAAAATTTGTCATTAAATTTTTTTAGTCAAAGCAACAAAAGTGCTTTATTCCTAGCCGCAATTTACACTTTTTTGCAAAAAATTAGACTGGTTTATTAAAAACTTTGTCTTTAGGCAGCAAAATTCGGTTTTTTGTATAATACTCATTTTCAAAGATATTTTCAAGCCTGTCTCTAAATCCAAATTTGTCATTAAATTTTTTTAGTAAAAGCAACAAAAGTGCTTTATTCCTAGCCGCAATTTACACTTGTTTTAAAAAAATCAGACGGATTTATTAAAAACTTTGCCTTTAGGCAGCAAAATTCGGTTTTTTACATAGTACTCATTTTCAAAGATATTTTCAAGCCTGTCTCTAAATCAAAATTTGTCATAAAATTTTTTTAGTAAAACCAACAAAAGTGCTTTATTCCAAGCCGGAAGTTACACTTTTTTGCCAAAAATTAGACTGGTTTATTAAAGAATTTGTCTTTAGGCAGCAAAATTCGGTTTTTTGTATAATACTCATTTTCAAAGATATTTTCAAGCCTGTCTCTAAATCCAAATTTGTCATTAAATTTTTTTAAGTAAAAGCAACACAAGTGCTTCATTCCTAGCCGCAATTTACACTTGTTATCAAAAAATCAGACGGATTTATTAAAAACTTTGTCATTAGGCAGCAAAATTCTGTTTTTTACATAATACTCATTTTCAAACATATTTTCAAGCCTGTCTCTAAATCAAAATTTGTCATTAAATTTTTTTAAGTAAAACCCACAAAAGTTCTTTATTCCAAGCCGCAATTTACACTTGTTAAAAAAAATCCGACGGATTTATAAAAAAAACTTTGTCTGTTGGGAGCAAAATAGGTTTTTTGTATAATACACATTTTCAAAGATATTTTCAAGCCCGTCTCTAAATCAAAATTTGTCATTAAATTTTTTTAGTAAAACCAAAAAAAGTGCTTTATTTCAAGCCGCAATTTACACTTGTTTTAAAAAAATCAGACGGATTTATTAAAAAATTTGTCTTTAGGCAGCAAAATTCGGTTTTTTGTATAATACTAATTTTCAAAGATATTTCAAGCCTGTCTCTAAATCAAAATTTGTCATTAAATTTTTTTAGTAAAAGCAACAAAAGTGCTTTATTCCAAGCCGCAATTTACACTTTTTTGCAAAAGTTAGACTGGTTTATTAAAAACTTTGTCTTTAGGCAGCAAAATTCGGTTGTTTGTATAATACTCATTTTCAAAGATATTTTCAAGCCTGTCTCTAAATCAAAATTTGTCATTAAATTTTTTTAGTAAAAGCAACAAAAGTGCTTTATTCCTAGCCGCAATTTACACTTGTTTTCGAAAAAATCAGACTGGTTTATTAAAAACTTTGTCTTTAGGCAGCAAAATTCGGTTTTTTGTATAATACTCATTTACAAAGATATTTTCAAGCCTGTCTCTAATTCAAAATTTGTCAATTAATTTTTTTAAGTAAAAGCAACAAAAGTGCTTTATTCCAAGCCGCAATTTACACTTTTTTGCAAAAGTTAGACTGGTTTATTAAAAACTTTGTCTTTAGGCTGCAAAATTCGGTTTTTTGTATAATACTCATTTTCAAAGATATTTTCAAGCCTGTCTCTAAATCAAAATTTGTCATTAAATTTTTTTAGTAAAAGCAACAAAAGTGCTTTTTTCCTAGCCGCAATTTACACTTTTTTGCAAAAGTTAGACTGGTTTATTAAAAACTTTGTCTTTAGGCTGCAAAATTCGGTTTTTTGTATAATACTCATTTTCAAAGATATTTTCAAGCCTGTCTCTAAATCAAAATTTGTCATTAAATTTTTTTAGTAAAACCAATAAAAGTGCTTTATTCTTAGCAGCAATTTACACTTGTTTTAAAAAAATCAGACGGATTTATTAAAAACTTTGACTTTAGGCAGCAAAATTCGGTTTTTTGTATAATACTAATTTTCAAAGATATTTCAAGCCTGTCTCTAAATCAAAATTTGTCAATTAATTTTTTTAAGTAAAAGCAACAAAAGTGCTTTATTTCAAGCCGCAATTTCCACTTGTTTAAAAAAAATCAGACGGATTTATTTAAAACTTTGTCTTTAGGCAGCAAAATTCGGTTTTTTGTATAATACTCATTTTCAAAGATATTTCTAGCCTGTCTCTAATTCAAAATTTGTCAATTAATTTTTTTAAGTAAAAGCAACAAAAGTGCTTTATTCCAAGCCGCAATTTACACTTTTTTGCAAAAAGTCAGACTGGTTTATTAAAGACCTTGTCTTTAGGCAGCAAAATTCGGTTTTTTGTATAATACTCATTTTCAAAGATATTTCAAGCCTGTCTCTAATTCAAAATTTGTCAATTAATTTTTTTAAGTAAAAGCAACAAAAGTGCTTTATTCCAAGCCGCAATTTACACTTTTTTGCAAAAAGTCAGACTGGTTTATTAAAGACTTTGTCTTTAGGCAGCAAAATTGGTTTCTTTGTATAATACTCATTTTCAAAGATATTTTCAAGCCCGTCTCTAAATCAAAATTTGTCATTAAATTTTTTTAGTAAAACCAACAAAAGTGCTTTATTCCAAGCCGCAATTTACACTTGTTTTAAAAAAATCAGACGGATTTATTAAAAACTTTGTCTTTAGGCAGCAAAATTCGGTTTTTTGTATAATACTAATTTTCAATGATATTTCAAGCCTGTCTCTAATACAAAATTTGTCATTAAATTTTTTTAGTAAAAGCAACAAAAGTGCTTTATTCCCAGCCGCAAGTTACACTTGTTTTCAAAAAATCTGACGGATTTATTAAAAACTTTGCCTTTAGGCACCAAATTCGGTTTTTTGTATAATACTCATTTTCAAATATATTTCAAGCCTGTCTCGAATTAAAAATTTGTCAATTAATTTTTTTAAGTAAAAGCAACAAAAGTGCTTTATTCCAAGCCGCAATTTACACTTTTTTGCAAAAAGTCAGACTGGTTTATTAAAGACTTTGTCTTTAGGCAGCAAAATTGGTTTCTTTGTATAATACTCATTTTCAAAGATATTTTCAAGCCCGTCTCTAAATCAACATTTGTCATTAAATTTTTTTAGTAAAACCAACAAAAGTGCTTTATTCCAAGCCGCAATTTACACTTGTTTTAAAAAAATCAGACGGATTTATTAAAAACTTTGCCTTTAGGCAGCAAAATTTGGTTTTTTACTTAGTACTCATTTTCAAAGATATTTTCAAGCCTGTCTCTAAATCAAAATTTGTCATAAAATTTTTTTAGTAAAACCAACAAAAGTGCTTTATTCCAAGCCGCAAGTTACACTTTTTTGCCAAAAATTAGACGGATATATTAAAAACTTTGCCTTTAGGCAGCAAAATTCGGTTTTTTGTATAATACTCATTTTCAAAGATATTTTCAAGCCTGTCTCTAAATCCAAATTTGTCATTAAATTTTTTTAGTAAAAGCAACAAAAGTGCTTTATTCCTAGCCGCAATTTACACTTTTTTGCCAAAAATTAAACTGGTTTATTAAAAACTTTGTCTTTAGGCAGCAAAATTCGGTTTTTTGTATAGTACTTATTTTCAAAGATATTTTCAAGCCTGTCTCTAAATCAAAATTTGTCATTAAATTTTTTTAGTAAAAGCAACAAAAGTGCTTTTTTCCTAGCCGCAATTTACACTTTTTTGCAAAAGTTAGACTGGTTTATTAAAAACTTTGTCTTTAGGCAGCAAAATTCGGTTTTTTGTATAATACTCATTTTCAAAGATATTTTCAAGCCTGTCTCTAAATCAAAATTTGTCATTAAATTTTTTTAAGTAAAAGCAACACAAATGCTTTATTCCTAGACGCACATTACACTTGTTATCAAAAAATCAGACGGGTTTATTAAAAGCTTTGTCTTTAGGCAGCAAAATTCGGTTTTTTGTATAATACTCATTTTCAAAGATATTTTCAAGCCTGTCTCTAAATCCAAATTTGTCATTAAATTTTTTTAGGAAAAGCAACAAAAGTGCTTTATTCCTAGCCGCAATTTACACTTTTTTGCCAAAAATTAGACTGGTTTATTAAAAACTTTGTCTTTAGGCAGCAAAATTCGGTTTTTTGTATAATACTCATTTTCAAAGATATTTTCAAGCCTCTCTCTAAATCTAAATTTGTCATTAAATTTTTTTAGTCAAAGCAACAAAAGTGCTTCATTCCTAGACGCACATTACACTTGTTATCAAAAAATCAGACGGATTTATTAAAAACTTTGTCTTTAGGCAGCAAAATTCGGTTTTTTACATATTACTCATTTTCAAAGATATTTTCAAGCCTGTCTCTAAATCAAAATTTGTCATTAAATTTTTTTAAGTAAAACCCACAAAAGTGCTTTATTCCAAGCCGCAATGTACACTTGTTTAAAAAAAATCAGACGGATTTATAAAAAAAACTTTGTCTGTTGGGAGCAAAATAGGTTTTTTGTATAATACACATTTTCAAAGATATTTTCAAGCCCGTCTCTAAATCAAAATTTGTCATTTAATTTTTTTAGTAAAACCAACAAAAGTGCTTTATTCCAAGGGAGCGTTCACATATGACGTTACGCTATAAGGGGGAGGGGGGGTCTTGATCAAACGTGACAAAACGTGACATGGGGATGGGGGGGTTGTCCTAAACGTGACGTCACGAAAATTTTTTTTAATTATCGAAAATTAATTTAAACTATCATTTAAATATGGTAAGCGCATCAAATAATTTATCGCAGTATTCTCCTATTTTTTTATATGAATTGTTTAATACTTAAAGTTCAAAGTATATGATGTGAACTGGTCCTTAATGTATTTATTGTTGGAAAAATAAGAAAATTCTGTAATCACAATGTAATAATTTATATTAACGAAATATCAGGAATGAAAATGAATGAGTACAAATTTAAAAAATACGGAAAAAATGTTTCGGGTGACTTTCACTTTATTTATGATAGACCTTAGATTAAAGTCGCAAATATAGAATTAAACTCATATTTTAAAAAAATTATTTCCATATTTCTGGTAAATTTGAGCAAAATTATCAGAAACATAAAAATAAGTTTCTAAAAACTAGAGTACAATTTTTCACTTGAGACTTTAATCTGAGGTTAATCAAAAATATGGTAAAAGTTACCCACAAAATTTTTAAATATTTTTTATTTTCGTAATAAACCGATTGACAATTGTTAGTTTAGAATTTTTATTATTAAAGTTAAAAAAATTAATACAAAAATAGGAGGGGGGGGGGTCAAGAAACGTCACGTCCATTTAGGGGTAGGTGTTTACTCTTACGTGACAAGACGTGACAGGAGGGGGGGAGGGGTCAAAAAGTTGGAAAAAATGCGTGACATCATATGTGAACGCTCCCCAAGCCGCAATTTACACTTGTTTTAAAAAAATCAGACGGATTTATTAAAAACTTTGTCTTTAGGCAGCAAAATTCGGTTTTTTGTATAATACTAATTTTCAATGATATTTCAAGCCTGTCTCTAATACAAAATTTGTCATAAAATTTTTTTTGTAAAAGCAACAAAAGTGCTTTATTCCCAGCCGCAAGTTACACTTGTTTTCAAAAAATCAGACGGATATATTAAAAACTTTGCCTTTAGGCAGCAAAATTCGGTTTTTTGTATAATACTCATTTTCAAAGATATTTTCAAGCCTGTCTCTAAATCAATATTTGTCATAAAATTTTTTTAGTAAAACCAACAAAAGTGCTTTATTCCAAGCCGCAATTTACACTTGTTTTAAAAAAATCAGACGGATTTATCAAAAACTTTGTCTTTAGGCAGCAAAATTCGGTTTTTTGTATAATACTAATTTTCAATGATATTTCAAGCCTGTCTCTAATACAAAATTTGTCATAAAATTTTTTTTGTAAAAGCAACAAAAGTGCTTTATTCCCAGCCGCAAGTTACACTTGTTTTAAAAAAATCAGACGGATATATTAAAAACTTTGCCTTTAGGCAGCAAAATTCGGTTTTTTGTATAATACTCATTTTCAAAGATATTTCAAGCCTGTCTCTAAATCAAAATTTGTCATTAGTTTTTTTTAGTAAAAGCAACAAGAGTGCTTTATTCCTAGCCGCAATTTACACTTTTTTGCAAAAAATTAGACTGGTTTATTAAAAAATTTGTCTTTAGGCAGCAAAATTCGGTTTTTTGTATAATACTCATTTTCAAAGATATTTTCAAGCCTGTCTCTAAATCAAAATTTGTCATAAAATTTTTTTAGTAAAACCAACAAAAGTGCTTTATTCCAAGCCGCAATTTACACTTGTTTTAAAAAAATCAGACGGATTTATCAAAAACTTTGTCTTTAGGCAGCAAAATTCGGTTTTTTGTATAATACTAATTTTCAATGATATTTCAAGCCTGTCTCTAATACAAAATTTGTCATAAAATTTTTTTTGTAAAAGCAACAAAAGTGCTTTATTCCCAGCCGCAAGTTACACTTGTTTTAAAAAAATCAGACGGATATATTAAAAACTTTGCCTTTAGGCAGCAAAATTCGGTTTTTTGTATAATACTCATTTTCAAAGATATTTCAAGCCTGTCTCTAAATCAAAATTTGTCATTAGTTTTTTTTAGTAAAAGCAACAAGAGTGCTTTATTCCTAGCCGCAATTTACACTTTTTTGCAAAAAATTAGACTGGTTTATTAAAAAATTTGTCTTTAGGCAGCAAAATTCGGTTTTTTGTATAATACTCATTTTCAAAGATATTTTCAAGCCTGTCTCTAAATCAAAATTTGTCATTAAATTTTTTTAGTAAAAGCAACAAAAGTGCTTTATTTTTAGCCGCAATTTACACTTGTTTTCGAAAAAATCAGACTGGTTTATTAAAAACTTTGTCTTTAGGCAGCAAAATTCGGTTGTTTGTATAATACTCATTTTCAAAGATATTTTCAAGCCTGTCTCTAAATCAAAATTTGTCATTAAATTTTTTTAGTAAAAGCAACAAAAGTGCTTTATTCCTAGCCGCAATTTACACTTGTTTTCGAAAAAATCAGACTGGTTTATTAAAAACTTTGTCTTTAGGCAGCAAAATTCGGTTTTTTGTATAATACTCATTTTCAAAGATATTTTCAAGCCCGTCTCTAAATGAAAATTTGTCATTAAATTTTTTTAGTAAAACCAACAAAAGTGCTTTATTCCAAGCCGCAATTTACACTTATTTTAAAAAAATCAGACGGATTTAGTAAAAACTTTGTCTTTAGGCAGCAAAATTCGGTTTTTTGTATAATACTCATTTACAAAGATATTTTCAAGCCTGTCTCTAATTCAAAATTTGTCAGGAAATTTTTTTAAGTAAAAGCAACACAAGTGCTTCATTCCTAGCCGCAATTTACACTTGTTTTCCAAAAAATAAGACTGGTTTATTAAAAACTTTGTCTTTAGGCAGCAAAATTCGGTTTTTTGTATAATACTCATTTTCAAAGATATTTCAAGCCTGTCTCTAATTCAAAATTTGTCAATTAATTTTTTTAAGTAAAAGCAACAAAAGTGCTTTATTCCAAGCCGCAATTTACACTTGTTTTCAAAAAATGAGACTGGTTTATTAAGAACTTTGTCTTTAGGCAGCAAAATTCGGTTTTTTGTATAATACTCATTTTCAAAGATATTTTCAAGCCTGTCTCTAAATCAAAATTTGTCATTAGTTTTTTTTAGTAAAAGCAACAAGAGTGCTTTATTCCTAGCCGCAATTTACACTTTTTTGCAAAAAATTAGACTGGTTTATTAAAAAATTTGTCTTTAGGCAGCAAAATTCGGTTTTTTGTATAATACTCATTTTCAAAGATATTTTCAAGCCTGTCTCTAAATCAAAATTTGTCATTAAATTTTTTTAGTAAAAGCAACAAAAGTGCTTTATTCCTAGCCGCAATTTACACTTGTTTTCGAAAAAATCAGACTGGTTTATTAAAAACTTTGTCTTTAGGCAGCAAAATTCGGTTTTTTGTATAATACTAATTTTCAAAGATATTTCAAGCCTGTCTCTAAATCAAAATTTGTCATTAAATTTTTTTAGTAAAAGCAACAAAAGTGCTTTATTCCAAGCCGCAATTTACACTTTTTTGCAAAAGTTAGACTGGTTTATTAAAAACTTTGTCTTTAGGCAGCAAAATTCGGTTGTTTGTATAATACTCATTTTCAAAGATATTTTCAAGCCTGTCTCTAAATCAAAATTTGTCATTAAATTTTTTTAGTAAAAGCAACAAAAGTGCTTTATTCCTAGCCGCAATTTACACTTGTTTTCGAAAAAATCAGACTGGTTTATTAAAAACTTTGTCTTTAGGCAGCAAAATTCGGTTTTTTGTATAATACTCATTTTCAAAGATATTTTCAAGCCCGTCTCTAAATGAAAATTTGTCATTAAATTTTTTTAGTAAAACCAACAAAAGTGCTTTATTCCAAGCCGCAATTTACACTTATTTTAAAAAAATCAGACGGATTTAGTAAAAACTTTGTCTTTAGGCAGCAAAATTCGGTTTTTTGTATAATACTCATTTACAAAGATATTTTCAAGCCTGTCTCTAATTCAAAATTTGTCAGGAAATTTTTTTAAGTAAAAGCAACACAAGTGCTTCATTCCTAGCCGCAATTTACACTTGTTTTCCAAAAAATAAGACTGGTTTATTAAAAACTTTGTCTTTAGGCAGCAAAATTCGGTTTTTTGTATAATACTCATTTTCAAAGATATTTTCAAGCCTGTCTCTAAATCCAAATTTGTCATTAAATTTTTTTAGTAAAAGCAACAAAAGTGCTTTATTCCTAGCCGCAATTTACACTTTTTTGCAAAAGTTAGACTGGTTTATTAAAAACTTTGTCTTTAGGCAGCAAAATTCGGTTTTTTGTATAATACTCATTTTCAAAGATATTTTCAAGCCTGTCTCTAAATCAAAATTTGTCATTAAATTTTTTTAGTAAAAGCAACAAAAGTGCTTTTTTCCTAGCCGCAATTTACACTTGTTTTAAAAAAATCAGACGGATATATTAAAAACTTTGCCTTTAGGCAGCAAAATTCGGTTTTTTGTATAATACTCATTTTCAAAGATATTTTAAGCCTGTCTCTAAATCAAAATTTGTCATTAGTTTTTTTTAGTAAAAGCAACAAGAGTGCTTTATTGCTAGCCGCAATTTACACTTTTTTGCAAAAAATTAGACTGGTTTATTAAAAAATTTGTCTTTAGGCAGCAAAATTCGGTTTTTTGTATAATACTCATTTTCAAAGATATTTTCAAGCCTGTCTCTAAATCAAAATTTGTCATTAAATTTTTTTAGTAAAAGCAACAAAAGTGCTTTATTCCTAGCCGCAATTTACACTTGTTTTCGAAAAAATCAGACTGGTTTATTAAAAACTTTGTCTCTAGGCAGCAAAATTCGGTTTTTTGTATAATACTAATTTTCAAAGATATTTCAAGCCTGTCTCAAAATCAAAATTTGTCATTAAATTTTTTTAGTAAAAGCAACAAAAGTGCTTTATTCCAAGCCGCAATTTACACTTTTTTGCAAAAGTTAGACTGGTTTATTAAAAACTTTGTCTTTAGGCAGCAAAATTCGGTTGTTTGTATAATACTCATTTTCAAAGATATTTTCAAGCCTGTCTCTAAATCAAAATTTGTCATTAAATTTTTTTAGTAAAAGCAACAAAAGTGCTTTATTCCTAGCCGCAATTTACACTTGTTTTCGAAAAATCAGACGGGTTTATTAAAAACTTTGTCTTTAGGCAGCAAAATTCGGTTTTTTACATATTACTCATTTTCAAAGAAATTTTCAAGCCTGTCTCTAAATCAAAATTTGTCATTAAATTTTTTTAAGTATAACCCACAAAAGTGCTTTATTTCAAGCCGCAATGTACACTTGTTAAAAAAAATAAGACGGATTTATAAAAAAAACTTTGTCTGTTGGGAGCAAAATAGGTTTTTTGTATAATACACATTTTCAAAGATATTTTCAAGCCCGTCTAAATCAAAATTTGTCATTAAATTTTTTTAGTAAAACCAACAAAAGTGCTTTATTCCAAACCGCAATTTACACTTGTTTTAAAAAAATCAGACGGATTTATTAAAAACTTTGTCTTTAGGCAGCAAAATTCGGTTTTTTGTATAATACTAATTTTCAAAGATATTTCAAGCCTGTCTCTAATACAAAATTTGTCATTAAATTTTTTTAGTAAAAGCAACAAAAGTGCTTTATTCCCAGCCGCAATTTACACTTGTTTTAAAAAAATCAGACGGATTTACTAAAAACTTTGTCTTGAGGCAGCAAAATTCGGTTTTTTGTATAATACTCATTTTCAAAGATATTTCAAGCCTTTCTCTAATACAAAATTTGTCATTAAATTTTTTTAGTAAAACCAACAAAAGTGCTTTATTTCATTTACACTTGTTTTAAAAAAATCAGACGGATTTACTAAAAACTTTGTCTTGAGGCAGCAAAATTCGGTTTTTTGTATAATACTCATTTTCAAAGATATTTCAAGCCTGTCTCTAAATCAAAATTTGTCAATTAATTTTTTAAGTAAAAGCAACAAAAGTGCTTTATTCCAAGCCGCAATTTACACTTTTTTGCAAGAAGTCAGACTGGTTTATTAAAGACTGTCTTTAGGCAGCAAATTCAGTTTTTTGTATAATACTCATTTTCAAAGATATTTCAAGCCTGTCTTTAAATCAAAATTTGTCAATTAATTTTTTTAAGTAAAGAAACAAAAGTGCTTATTCCAAGCCGCAATTTATACTTTTTTGCAAGAAGTCAGACTGGTTTATTAAAGACTGTCTTTAGGCAGCAAAATTCGTTTCTTTGTATAATACTCATTTCAAAGATATTTCAAGCCTGTCTCTAATACAAATTTGTCATTAAATTTTTTTAGTCAAAGCAACAAAAGTGCTTTATTCCTAGCCGCAATTTACACTTTTTTGCAAAAAATTAGACTGGTTTATTAAAAACTTTGTCTTTAGGCAGCAAAATTCGGTTTTTTGTATAATACTCATTTTCAAAGATATTTTCAAGCCTGTCTCTAAATCCAAATTTGTCATTAAATTTTTTTAGTAAAAGCAACAAAAGTGCTTTATTCCTAGCCGCAATTTACACTTGTTTTAAAAAAATCAGACGGATTTATTAAAAACTTTGCCTTTAGGCAGCAAAATTCGGTTTTTTACATAGTACTCATTTTCAAAGATATTTTCAAGCCTGTCTCTAAATCAAAATTTGTCATAAAATTTTTTTAGTAAAACCAACAAAAGTGCTTTATTCCAAGCCGGAAGTTACACTTTTTGCCAAAAATTAGACTGGTTTATTAAAGAATTTGTCTTTAGGCAGCAAAATTCGGTTTTTTGTATAATACTCATTTTCAAAGATATTTTCAAGCCTGTCTCTAAATCCAAATTTGTCATTAAATTTTTTTAGTAAAAGCAACAAAAGTGCTTTATTCCTAGCCGCAATTTACACTTTTTTGCCAAAAATTAAACTGGTTTATTAAAAACTTTGTCTTTAGGCAGCAAAATTCGGTTTTTGTATAGTACTCATTTTCAAAGATATTTTCAAGCCTGTCTCTAAATCAAAATTTGTCATTAAATTTTTTTAGTAAAAGCAACAAAAGTGCTTTTTTCCTAGCGGCAATTTACACTTTTTTGCAAAAGTTAGACTGGTTTATTAAAAACTTTGTCTTTAGGCAGCAAAATTCGGTTTTTTGTATAATACTCATTTTCAAAGATATTTTCAAGCCTGTCTCTAAATCAAAATTTGTCATTAAATTTTTTTAAGTAAAAGCAACACAAATGCTTTATTCCTAGACGCACATTACACTTGTTATCAAAAATCAGACGGGTTTATAAAAAAACTTTGTCTTTAGGCAGCAAATTCGGTTTTTTGTATAATACTCATTTTCAAAGATATTTCAAGCCTGTCTCTAATTCAAATTTGTCAATTAATTTTTTAAGTAAAAGCAACAAAGTGCTTTATTCCAAGCCGCAATTTACACTTGTTTTCAAAAATGAGACCTTGTTTTCAAAAAATGAGACTGGTTTATTAAGAACTTTGTCTTTAGGCAGCAAAATTCGGTTTTTTGTATAATACTCATTTTCAAAGATATTTTCAAGCCTGTCTCTAAATCAAAATTTGTCATTAAATTTTTTTAAGTAAAACCCACAAAAGTGCTTTATTCCAAGCCGCAATTTACACTTTTTTGCAAGAAGTCAGACTGGTTTATTAAAGACTGTCTTTAGGCAGCAAAATTCAGTTTTTTGTATAATACTCATTTTCAAAGATATTTCAAGCCTGTCTCTAAATCAAAATTTGTCAATTAATTTTTTTAAGTAAAAGCAACAAAAGTGCTTTATTCCAAGCCGCAATTTACACTTTTTTGCAAGAAGTCAGACTGGTTTATTAAAGACTGTCTTTAGGCAGCAAAATTCAGTTTTTTGTATAATACTCATTTTCAAAGATATTTCAAGCCTGTCTCTAAATCAAAATTTGTCAATTAATTTTTTTAAGTAAAAGCAACAAAAGTGCTTTATTCCAAGCCGCAATTTACACTTTTTTGCAAGAAGTCAGACTGGTTTATTAAAGACTGTCTTTAGGCAGCAAAATTCGTTTCTTTGTATAATACTCATTTTCAAAGATATTTCAAGCCTGTCTCTAATACAAAATTTGTCATTAAATTTTTTTAGTCAAAGCAACAAAAGTGCTTTATTCCTAGCCGCAATTTATACTTTTTTGCAAAAAATTAGACTGGTTTATTAAAAACTTTGTCTTTAGGCAGCAAAATTCGGTTTTTTGTATAATACTCATTTTCAAAGATATTTTCAAGCCTGTCTCTAAATCCAAATTTGTCATTAAATTTTTTTAGTAAAAGCAACAAAAGTGCTTTATTCCTAGCCGCAATTTACACTTGTTTTAAAAAAATCAGACGGATTTATTAAAAACTTTGCCTTTAGGCAGCAAAATTCGGTTTTTTACATAGTACTCATTTTCAAAGATATTTTCAAGCCTGTCTCTAAATCAAAATTTGTCATAAAATTTTTTTAGTAAAACCAACAAAAGTGCTTTATTCCAAGCCGGAAGTTACACTTTTTTGCCAAAAATTAGACTGGTTTATTAAAGAATTTGTCTTTAGGCAGCAAAATTCGGTTTTTTGTATAATACTCATTTTCAAAGATATTTTCAAGCCTGTCTCTAAATCCAAATTTGTCATTAAATTTTTTTAGTAAAAGCAACAAAAGTGCTTTATTCCTAGCCGCAATTTACACTTTTTTGCCAAAAATTAAACTGGTTTATTAAAAACTTTGTCTTTAGGCAGCAAAATTCGGTTTTTTGTATAATACTCATTTTCAAAGATATTTTCAAGCCTGTCTCTAAATCAAAATTTGTCATTAAATTTTTTTAGTAAAAGCAACAAAAGTGCTTTATTCCTAGCCGCAATTTACACTTGTTTTCGAAAAAATCAGACTGGTTTATTAAAAACTTTGTCTCTAGGCAGCAAAATTCGGTTTTTTGTATAATACTAATTTTCAAAGATATTTCAAGCCTGTCTCAAAATCAAAATTTGTCATTAAATTTTTTTAGTAAAAGCAACAAAAGTGCTTTATTCCAAGCCGCAATTTACACTTTTTTGCAAAAGTTAGACTGGTTTATTAAAAACTTTGTCTTTAGGCAGCAAAATTCGGTTGTTTGTATAATACTCATTTTCAAAGATATTTTCAAGCCTGTCTCTAAATCAAAATTTGTCATTAAATTTTTTTAGTAAAAGCAACAAAAGTGCTTTATTCCTAGCCGCAATTTACACTTGTTTTCGAAAAATCAGACGGGTTTATTAAAAACTTTGTCTTTAGGCAGCAAAATTCGGTTTTTTACATATTACTCATTTTCAAAGAAATTTTCAAGCCTG